>VDFB02334032.1:38841-58867 GCA_007258455.2 Sequoia sempervirens | reverse complement strand
GATTTCCTTAACAAAATTCAATGTCTTTGTATCCTAAATAGAAACTTGTATCTCAAACTCCTATTTGAGACAGCCTTGACGTAGGTAGAATCACTCATAAATATTCCTTATTCCATTCTCCCAATACTGAACCCTATAATACCAAAACAAAACAAAAACAAAGCTTACTATCTTTCTTGCATACAATTTTAGTGAAATGCAAGGCAAATTAAAGTAGACAAAACTAAATTATTCACATGAGTCTTAAATAGGGTTGTGAGCCTCATGTCAAAGGGGCTCCTGGATAGTGAAGGGCACATGTAGCTACTCAATAATCATATGGTGGAATCACAAGTAAGGGATGGCAAAACAAAATTGTGATGAGCCCTGCTGGCTCTCAGCTCAAAACCCTCAATTTCTTAAGTCTTTAAATGTTTTTTTTAAGTTTTTAGAGAAATCTTAATAGACAGAAGAGAAGGGGCGCAACATATTTTTGCTCATAAAAGATGAATTTGATCTTATTTCTTCAAAATGAAAGTACAGAATGTATTATTTAGCTCCAACAAATAGATTTAGAAAGATAAACATACCAAGAAGGCTCTAGATTATTTTAAATAAAGAACTGGCCAGATCTACAGCTGGAAATGGTGAAAACAAGCATGAATGCACGCCAAGACTCCAGAAGTGGCTTCTCCTGCTCAGAAACTGGTCACAAGGCTCTGAAAAGACTAGCCGCCAATGATAGATGCCAAAGCCCTCACAAAAGAGAGGCGTTTCACTTATTATCTTCACACGCCTTTCTCAAGGCACAAAACCCAAGGCAGGCCGTACGGCCATGAAAGGAAGAAATAGAATCTCTGAAGGACGTCTCTGTAGCTGTGGAAAGGCGCCACCAGTATGAAACCCTCAAGTTATTACTAAAGAACAAACAACTGTAAATATGAAACCTCTGTCTGCAACTGTAGAACCTCTGTGTGAAGCTCTCAACTGTACTGATTCAGCTGATCTTTCACAGCCTCAAAAGTACTCAACACTGAAGAGTTTTCCGTTCTCCAATGGACAAAATGATCAAACCCTGGTCACAGGAGAATGCTCAGAAGAAAATGCACAAGGCAAATCGAAATAGTCAAAGTTATGAGTTTCAATTGCCAGAAATGTCCTTTTATGCAAAGGCACGCATTTCCATAAAGATACGCCACTTTTAGGTTTTAAAAACTTTTAATTAATATTTAATTCATCTCAATAGTTCATGAATTAAATACTTGGCGCACTTTTAATATTTTAAGCCATTAAAATATTAAATCCCTCTTTTGAACATTTTAAGTGATATAAAAATATTATTAAAGTCAATGTGACTTTAATAAAAGGCGTATAAGTTAAATAATTAACTTAATCACTTAAAATTCCATAATACGCTCAAAACTTCGGGAATAATCAGGTCGTCCGGCGGTGAACTCTGAAATGCCAGCGCTATTTGTGAACCGGAGTCAGAGGCTGAAACCAAAGCAGAACCAACTCTCCAAAATGTACCATTGACCCTCTAACCCAACTTTGTTAGCCCTCTACGAGTGCGAGAAATAGGCTAAGCACTATCAAACATGATCGTAATAGAAAAGGGGACATCACAAAATTAAGTGGCATAGACAATTATAAGTGAAGTTCCTCCATCTTCAAAATAGGTGTTAGAGGCCATTCATCCCAGTTCTTTCCCATCTCAAACATATGAGAGTCTGACTTCATGAGCTTTTCTATCTCCCAATCATTTGATACAACACTTATTTTAGCAAAAAACGATAGTTGTAAGATCCACTCATTCACTAAAAAGTTTGCTACCCAATTAAAGTCTATATCAATGAGTTTATGAAATCACTTCAAACTTCCTCCCAACAACAAGAATCTCTTGCAAGATATTGTGAAGCTTCCAATCATTCAATGATTTCTTAAGACACTATCACATGGAAATCCCCCTCTACTTCTAGGAATTTGATCAAATTGTAACCACCTTTTTAAGACCTTCAAGCAGTGCAAAGCCTTTGCTTTATCATTCATCTTCAAACCAAGTAGGGAGGAGCCTCTATTAAAAAAATACTTTGGGGAGCGAATCGCAACACCGGTGCCAACTAGGCGTGGATTACCCTTCAAAGTTCCATCAAAATTCACATTAAAAAAACACCACTTTTGACAATCTCCAAGTAGCACTACACTTAACATTATTCTCAATTACCCTATTAACAAGCTAGAACTGTTCAATGTGTCACTCAACAAATAGCTGCAAGCAAGTTTTCAGCAAGTAACTCACCATGAAAACCAGGATTTCCAGCAAGGCTGTGTAGAAAACTTGCCTGCAGGCAGAAAGAATAGATAGTAGACAGAAAAGACACAAAATCCCTCGTTTTTTTCCATTTTCTCATTTACATAATTTTTCCTTTGACAATATTGCATCAATTTATCGATGTTTGGTTAATACTTGAAAATTGAAACCAATCAATTGTGAAAAATGCCATGTGCTATGAAGGTTTGTGTGATGCTGGCCCTCAACCCTGCTAGGGGTTTTGCCCCTAGCCCCTTGTGAGGGGCTTTGCTCCTCAAATCCAATGGTGGCTACCATCCCCGAACCCTCACAAAGGGCACTGCTGCTCAACCAAATTGGGGGTTGCTGCCCTCAAGGAAAAACACCCAAATCTAACAAAGAAGAATTAATAGCATCCACAAGCTTATTTATGACATCATCATATGGTTTAAAATGTGATTTGCACTTTGTTAAATATTACTGACCTAGCATCCTCAAGAACATTTAATTCACCCCTAATGCTGACTAGCAAGACTAATGCCACATTGACCTCATAAATCACAATTCGACAATTATAAATTACTTCAATTGCCCTCATTAATAATCACCATGGAAATCATTTTATACAAATTGGGAACAATGAAGGAATAGGAAGTGGATTGATAATTGGGGATTTATACTGCTAATATCAACATTGTTACAAATGATGCCACTTGAGACACACTAGAACATTCAATTGTGGCGTTTGCAGTTTTTGTTTCTCCACATTGATTGTCGTATCCAACTAGTTTGACTGCTATTCAACTTTGACTTCATTTAACTAAACCTTTGTAGATTTGATTGAAGCACTAAATGTTGTTGTCTAAGAATATTTGAGCATTTCAAGAAAAATCACAAAGCACCAATGGAGATTGCTCACACAAGATGGTGATCAGATGTGAACCAAATTGATGATGGACCACTAGGTGTATGATGGACCACCAATTGGATGATGGACCACATTTCACTCTCTTTCTAGGAAAATCCTCCACCATATGCCCATGAGGAAAGCAAGCATGGCAACAATAAGCCAACTTTTCGAAGTCCAACACTTGCTACCATTTTGTCTTACCGAGATAAAGCTTCTAGACCTATGCGGATGAGGCACACCAGCATTTTACCAATAATAACAAGACTTGTTGGGTGCCAAAAATGAAGCTGGAGATTGGGAATCAAAAGACAACTAAAAACTCAAATACCAAGGCTTCAAGCTCAAAAGGGCAGAGCCCCAGTACCATGGACCACCTTCTAGCAGATCTTGCAAATCTTCAAATGAGTCACACACCACTACAAAGAATCTTTGTGCACAAGGACAAAGAACCAAAACATCCAACAACAATTTCCAAAATTTTAAGGCCTAAGCACATAAATCAACCAATCTAGACCACAAGTTTTGAAACATGCAAACCACACCAACCTTAGAAAATTTCACAATATCTACCATAACCACCATCCCCAAAAAAAGCTATGGGAGCACTGCCAAAATTTCAAATCAAGCACACAAGTATATAATGATTAGAATAACACACTTTGAGTAGGTTTAAGAGGGGTAGAAGGACCCTTTGAAGCCCCGACATCATGGCCCAATTCTAAAGAGAACTCCTTCAATACTCTAGGGGAGTCCAAAACTTCAACCACATTACCCACTAACCCCTTTCCACCAAGCTTAAGATCATAACCATTGCCCCCAAACACCAAGACAAATTTCATAGAATAGGTTGGGAAATCCATTGAGCTACGCCCACTTGAATCTAGAGGGGTACCCATCAAAGGATAAGGTATGTTTGAGGGGATAGCAAAAGCGTACCCCAAATTGGATGAAGACAAAAAAGAAAAAGGCATTCTTTTTAAGTGGAACCGTTATAGGTTTTAGATTTATCTAGGCATAGGTTAGAATTCATGAAAAAAGATTAAGCATATAATTATTACTAACATATCATTATATTCATATTTTTCATATTCATCTACAATGTTGATCACATTCAAAAACAAAAAATGGATTAATATTTGTCTAAGCAATCAAAATTCAACTTAGGTAATTTCTTCCTAAGGATAGGTAATCTTGAAATAAGATGGCATAATATCTTCTACTATAGACAAGCAAATTAAATCCAACATTCAATGGGTTAGAGGAAAGTGGGAGAGGTGGTGAAATGGACGGGGAAGAGAGAGAGAGAGAGAGAGAGAGAGAGAGAGAGAGAGAGAGAGAGAGAGAGAGAGAGAGAGAGAGAGATTTTATGATTTATATTTTTTAATAGCATAGAATTGTAATGCAATATACTAATTTTTTATATAACAATTATTAACTAACAGTCTTTTATTGAAACATACAAAACCATAAAGTTACAACCTTTAGTGAGCAAGGGTAAGGTAGAGAGAGAGAGAGAGATTGCCTTTAAGTTTTACGATTTCAATTTTCTAATACCATAACATAGATTGCAATATATCGATTTTTTATGTAAAAATTAAGAGTCATCAATTAAAATGTAGGAAATAATAAAGTTAGGAAGTTGCCACAAGGTTTAAACAAACAAATGCACATTTTAGAAACTTCTTACCATATTGAACAAGATAATGATGTCTTCATTTGGACTACCAGATGAGCCATCATTTAGGCCATTACCAATTTCAATTAGTATTTGGTAGGCGAATGTACTTATTTCTTTATTTGACTGTAAATAAGATACAAAGCACACCATACATCAGTCAAATCTAGCATTTTCTGGTACAAGCAAGTTATGATTTACCAAATATAGATTATTCAGATTAACAGAGATACATGCAAGAAAAGATATTTGACTAGTATATTTTCAGTTATAAACAAAATGTATATAGTATTCACAAGGTTCAATCTATTCCCAATCTTGATCACTAGGTCAAATCCCATTAATACAAGATTTGAACAACATTTGAGGACAATGGAAGAAATCCCCTCTTAGGCTTCAAAGAGGGGGGGTGGGATGCACCAAATTGGCATCTCGTCCAATACCTGAAAACACACCTTATATGCGTATGTATTGTGTGTGTGAACACGTGAGTCTATCTGTATGGGCATTTGTGCACAAATGTAAAAGTATGCATGTTTGTGTCTCTAAAAATTACCTAAACTGCTACTCTTTCTAAAATTTAAATGCATGCACATTGGATATTGATAATGCTAACTTGTAATGAGTTTTGGAAATAATTCACATATCCCAATTATTTTTGGTATCTGGTATACTTAATCTTGATGAAATATACATGAATGCCACGCATCTAGAAAAATCAGCCAGCAAAGTTGCAACAAATTCTCCCTACACAAGTACAAAAAATTAAAGCAAATTTACCTGAAAGATGAGTCAAAAGCAGAAGCAAGGCCATATTGATTGCCAGTGTGGCAACTTTACAAAATTTCAGAATAAAGGAAACATTATTTGTTATGATTTTACACATTTATGTAGCCATGAGCTTGCGTAATCAATGCCCGATTCCAAGAACAACTTCATCGTGAAATATGCACATGATAATTCTATAAACCTAAGACTACATTGCATGTGACAAACTCATTGTAGCAAGAGTTTATAAAGAGGATTAATGGACAGTAAGCCAATAAACATTTAAATACAACCAGAATGGTATTGCATGGCAGACATCTAGCATATAATATCAAGCAAACATAGAGACAATATTACACACTAGGAACATATAGAGGTTGATCATATATGTATCCAAACACAAAAATTGCTCAAATTCTGAACTTGTATGTATGTTGAGATGTCCAAAAACATGGCATTGATTCTAGATATATTTTGAAAAAGTCCCCAAACACTGATGCAGGTGAGATAGACTTCCTAACAAAATATCCAAAGTAGATCCCCGTAAACAAATAAATAGTTGTTAGAGAAGTGTATGTGTTTCAATTAAAACGATGCAACTAATAACCATCATATGCCCTCATAAATGGTAACATTCAAAAGATAGAATAACATTGTTGGATAGCGCATGTAACATGCACATCAATTAAGTGAAACAAAATGATTCCAAAATCTTTCAACTGAATTTATTGAAACAGTGTATCCCTTGAACTTGCATTGATGAATTAACTGAGACTTGTCATCAAGAAATATGCAATGCTGATTTAAATTGGATTGTTAAAAGATCAAAGTTCGGCTTACTAAGCTACTATTCTCAACTATTAATCAAACTGATACTACAACATGTCCAAGCTAAATCCCATAGTTATACCCAATTACCACACTCCATCCATGTTGATTCAAATGTTGCTAGTCCCATACCCTACTTCACCATTGAAATAGTTCCTCAAAACATCACCCCAATTGTTGTACAAGGAGTCCCCCTCCCCAAACTAATTTTCAAATAGTAGGACACACTTATGACACCAGATGAAACGCAAGTATGTGACGTGAAACACTCTTAAACATTCCCATATGATGATTTTCACTGAGAACAAAGTATGCAAGTTTGTACAGGGATTCACAAAGGTTGCAAATGGTTTTAAGTGACCTGCACAATTTGGTTTCAAACACAGCAGAAGCAGGTATGGAGAACAATTCTATGATTGACAAAACCACCATAAACAACAAGGTGACAGTAATGCTTGTGTCATGGCAGTTTCACACCAATGTATGGCAGTTTTGCTTGTATCAGGCAGAAAAGACGAGTAACTGCTTCAACCATTGTCTCTACATGTTCTTCAGCATTTAGGTTTCTTCATACAACCTTGAGGGATCATTATAATTCATTCATTGTTCTTTGCATCTGATTGATCCAGTACTCCTTGGTTGAGTATTCTGATGAAATAGAATGTATATATTGTGGAAGAGTGTGCATTGAAACAAGTTGGAGAGCAATCGTGAGTGTTAAGATACTATTGATATGGAGTTGGTGTCCCTGAAGGCCTTGAGAAAGCAATAAGCTTGTAAATGTGCAAAGAAGATAGTGCAAGAGAAGGCTAGGCCTTACCATTTTAATTTATGTGCCTTTCTGTTTTTATGTGCATGCTGTTCCATTTAATTGCCTGCTTCCATTCCATGCAGCTACTACTTTATAAGAATTACTTAAAGAATAAGAATTATATGTTACATTAATTGCAAGCATAGCATTTGTTCATAACAACAATCAGAAGTTCAACAGAGTCTTCATATAAGTTAAAGAAACAACATATTTTTTGTTGCACAATTGTTCTTGTACAATGGAGAAGAGTCAAATGGTAGTAGTAGCATAGAAGGGATATGAAACAACTCGCACAATGAATCTAAGCATGTGTCGGAGCATGTGCACAACTACACAATGAAACATACTAACTCAGATATCTTAAAAATATATTGCTAAATGCCATGACATATAAAACTTAAGGGACCTATCTTAAAATAGTGCAAAACATGTTTGTATACTTTGCAACATAAATAATTATATTTTATCAATTTAAGAAAACAAGTTTTTTATGGTTTGACTTTTGAAAGCAATTATAAACCCAATTTGCCAATTATTTAGTCTCTCTATTTATAGGGTCTCACGGGGTATTATGCCATAACTTGAGTTTGAATGCAATATTTTATTTTTAAATTTGTTGGAAGTGGTGTATATTGTGCATGTTTTACACCTCATATAGACTGTACACCCCATCACAACTAAGGGGTGTAGGTTACCACTATAGATACTGTAGCAGCATTACATTTACATGACATTGAAACACAAAACTAGAGTGTAAATGGAATTTAATTAAATGGAAAAAATTAAAAAACGAAGTTAAAACACTCATAAAAATGAATAAATGAGATTTTATATGAACAACCCATAGGGAAACTAGGAATAATAGTTATTCCCCTTTGTTTTAGGGTGGGTTTGGGTTATTGACAAACTTGGCATAGCTTAGGAGCCGATTAAATGCAGGTAAACACATTTTTATTCGTGTTTAATGCTACTGTGATAGATACATTACATTTACATGACATTGAATAATAGCATTACATTTACATGACATTGAAACACAAAACTAGAGTGTAAATGGAATTTAATTAAATGGAAAAAATTAAAAAACGAAGTTAAAACACTCATAAAAATGAATAAATGAGATTTTATATGAACAACCCATAGGGAAACTGGGAATAATAGTTATTCCCCTTTGTTTTAGGGTGGGTTTGGGTTATTGACAAACTTGGCATAGCTTAGGAGCCGATTAAATGCAGGTAAACACATTTTTATTCGTGTTTAATGCTACTGTGATAGATACATGAGCAGATGGGATTTTGCCACTAAAACATAATGATGTGTTTTACCATGTATTTGTGTTGTCAATAGGAGAATCTTTGTTTTATGTTTCTTTATAAATGACTTCTCCAAGAAAACAAGGTTGAAGGGCCTAGCAAATTTAAGGCTCTTGAGGCTAAATAATGGTGATGCTCAAATGAATTTAAACAATTTTGAAAGCAATATGGAATGTCAAGGAAAAAGACAACTCCATATACACCACAACAAAATGGAGTTGTAGATAGAATGAACAAGGCATTGATGGAAAAATTAAAGAGTATGCTTGGTGGTGCAAAGCTTAAAACAAAAACTCTAGGCACAAGAAGTAAAGACTACAAGTTATTCAATCAACCGACCAGCTACCTTAACACTTATTGATAAAAATCTGCAAGAAGAATGGACTGGTAATAAACCCTCTCTTCAACATCTTAAGAGTTTTTGGTTGCAATGCTTATGTGCATATTTCAAAGGAAAAGATAACTAAAATAGATTATAAAGTAGAAAAGTGTACCATTATTGTCTATAGAGATGGTATAAAGGTCTACAAATATTAGAACCCAAAAACAAAGAACATTGCATATGGTCATAATGTAATCTTTATGGAGATTACAAAGTGTCCAATGAAAGAGCAACCAAGAATGAATAATTAAAAAAGGTGGTGTTTAAATTAAAAGATGGAGAATATTATTGTAAAAATAAATAGAACACAATATTTTAATATTCTATTAATTAATAGGATAATTATTACAAATGGGTTCATCTCCTTATATAGAGATTGGAGAAGAAACCAATCTCCTTATAAACATTACATGACTCACTTAAAGCTAAAAAGCAAATCTAGAAAAAACAGAAAGAAAACACTTGCCACTAATGTGGCTATATTACAATTGTAAGCCTTGTCTTTTAATAATTTAATATTGTTCTAACACCCCCCCTTAAGGCTTACTTCACTGAAAGCAAAACATAACAAACTAAAAACACCCAAAACCATGAATATGCCATTCTTCAAAAGCTTTTCTTTGAAAACAAGCCATATACCAAGTAGAACTCCATCAAGCTGCCTCAAACCTTCGTAAAGGTGTAGGTCTTGAGCTGAATTCCCGAGTTCCCGGAATACCACCTCCCCAAACTCCCAAAGGCTTACTTCACTAAAAACAAAACATAACAAACTAAAAACACCCAAAACCATGACATTCTTCAGAATCTTTTCTTTGAAAACAAACCATATACCAAGTAGAACTCCATCAAGCTGCCTCAAACCTTCGTAAAGGTGTAGCTCCCAAGCTGAATTCCCGAGTTCCCGGATTACCACCTCCCCAAACTCCCAAATCACAGATCTCTCGAACCATTGGACAACAATCCATGTTGAGCTACTTCACTGAGCTCCACCAAGTTGTCTCATAACCCTTGTAAGGGCATGACTCCCAAGATCATAGACTCCCAAGCTAACTAGGCAACCATCCATTTTTGAGCTATCTACATTGGCAACTTCTCCTTCACCATTGTTGACATCCGAAAGATCTTCAACAATGGCTACATTAGCTCCTTTGAGTTTTCCTTTGAGAACATTGTTTGCCCGAATTCCACAAGTCCAAGCTCTGTGGCCCATTTTCTTGCAATAGTAGCATTTTGTCCCTCTTTTGTCCCTATCAAATCTTCTACTATTTAAGTATAATGTTACCTCAAGTTGAGGATCATTTATTGTATCTTCTGCAATGGTTCTCCTTTCTTCAGCTAGGAGAGCTGAAATCATGTCTTTCAAACTTTTAGATGAAAGCTGACTAAGAGTAAAGATTACATCTGAAGTTTGAACTGAATTTTGTCCCTCTTTTGTCCTTATCAAATCTTCTACTATTTAAGTATGATGCTACCTCAAGTTGAGGATCATTTATAGTATCTTCTGCAATGGTTCTCCTTTCTTCAACTAAGAGGGCTGAAATCATGTCTTCCAAACTTTTAGAAGAAAGCTGACTAAGAGTAAAGATTACATCTGATTTTTGAAGGCAAACTGTTTAGCAAAATAGCTTTAGCATCTTCATTATCCACGACAACATTTTTCATGTGGCTTGACATGGTGATTCCATCAGCCATCTTGAACTTGCAAAGTTGAAGCTTTAAAGAGAATTTTGCATTAATCGTTGCAGCTCCAAATAGTGTATTCAAATTCTCCCAAATTTTCTTAGATGATTTTTCCAAATCTACATAATGTAACTCAGAATCAGAGAGGGCAAGACCAATATTGGCTTTGGCTATATCATCTCTGCTTTGCCATTCCAATACTATACTAGCATATGTAGGAAGTTTCTCATTTCCATTAATGATTTCCCAAAAATTCTTGCGCATCAGTTGTATCTGAATTTTTATTTTCCAGGTGTAAAAGTTGAAACCAGAATAATTTATACAACGAGATTTCCATTTCCGAAAAATAAAGAGAACCCAGATAATAAAATTTAAAATATTCAAACCCTAATACACACTTTGAGGACATGCTACAAACTGTAGAAAATCTGCATAAAAATGTCACATAGAACATCCATTGCAATCCACAAACTAGCCAAGCTAAAAAATTACAATAAAAGAAATACTCAGAACTTTAAACACCATGAGTCTTTCACATGCAAGTACATGCAAGTTCATGCAACTCACATGCAAGTACATGCAACTAACCTACATGCACATGCAAGTTATTTTGCATGAAAATTCCTACACAATTCTTTCAAAAAAGTTCTTCCCACACAAAAATAGCCAACCTGTGATTTAACCTTGAAACCCTCACGAGTTTTTCTACAAGATTCAACTTCATTTCATGTGACTCCCTGCTCTGATACCATATTGTAAAAATTAATAGAACACAATATTTTAATATTCTATTAATTAACAGGATAATTATTACAAAGAGGTTCATCTCCTTATATAGAGATTGGAGAAGAAACCACCCAAACGCATAAACATTACATGACTCACTTAAAGCTAAAAGGCAAAGCTAAAAAAATAAAGGAAAGAAAACACTTGCTACTAAGCTGGCTTCATTACAATTGTAAGCCTTAACTTTTAATAATTTAATATTATTTTAATAAATATGTATCTTAATATGAACTAATATAAGGTAAACTAGAAGAGAAACAACCTGATACCCCTACCTTTGTTTGGAGATTAATCCCCATTACAGTCAACCAATAGATTGGGATATTGGACCACCTTCAAAATATGGGAAGCAAATGCAGTTTATGTTTGTTATATCAATTCAAATAGCATCTTTAAGGAAGAATATGAAACAATATGTAGATTACACATACACATAAGAATAATTTACGTGGGAAACCCTTTCAAGAAAAAAACCCACCAGCAAAAGGACAATCACAATTGTATTATTTGGGAAACATCCAACACAATTATTCTATTTCACAAATTCTCAATCTACAGACCAACAACATACAACCTCATAACCAAGTCTTCCACCCCTTCACACAACAATGCACCAAGCAACATCAACCATCAATAGCCAATCCATCCTTACAAGCAATTAGATATAGTCATTCTCACAAAATACCAACTATCTAATAGTCTAATTGCCACATAAAATATCATGTCACACAACCAAAACTTGACCGTACCATGATATCAACATATTGCACATTATATCAAACATGACTTCTCCACATGGATAATCAACACATGTAATAAGCTCCTAGCACTCACACATGGTCAAACTTTGTTGACCAACTATAGATAAACCATGTACATGTCTTCTTACTCTAGAACCAAACACAATCTATGGTTTGCAATATTAGAGACAAACACCTGATTGCTTATTGTTGCTTGCTTTAACTCTGAGCATTCCCTAGAACTCGATGCAGCAATTAATTATCCTTCAAATGACTTGTAGTTGCAACAATAGCAACACTAGACTTACATGAGCCTCTGTGATAAATATAATATCTGAAACTTGCAATTTATTGTAACTCATTTTGTAGCTCTTTACTACTCATTGATAAAACACTTGAACAAGAGCTAGAACAAATTCGCACATCTTCTCTTCACCTAGGAAGTCTCTACAAGTAAATAGAAAACCAAAGTTCCAACATTCTTCCACTTAATATTTACCACAACAGAGAGCTTGCAGTATAAACTGAAAAGATAACTCATGCATGGAAACTGGACAAACTTATTGCATCCCTACATCAAAAAAACTTAGTAGTTCAACAAACCCTGTATGTTTGACATCTTACCAATATCATTAGAACCATGATAACACAAATAATAACCCAGAGTTGCTTTCAAGTACCATCTAAGTCCAATATTCTCTGCCAAACTTTGACATAAACTTACTTAGAACTCCTACTTCTTGAGCAGAGCCTAGCCTTATACAAAGCACCGCATACATAAGACTTCCTACCACACTTGCATATGGAACATTGCACATGTACCCCAAAGCCTCCACAGAATTAGGACATTGTTCCAAACTCAACTTAGTGCCAACCAATAAAGAGATACTTACAATTCAGGCAATACAATGAGGATAAAATATTACAATCCACATGTCAATGAAGAATTTCACTACGAGATGTTGTTCCAAAATTCTTCACCTATTCCTATTATCCTTCCAAAAGGGGAAACTTGGATCTTTCAATGGGGGGTCATCCCCACTTTTTCCTGATGCAGAGCGGCTAGGTGTATGCTCACAGCCCTTTGATCTTTGGGACACTGTTGCCAGTGATTGGAAGTTGGGCTTGATGAATGGTGCATTTCTACTACCAGTCCAAGGGTTTCTAAGTAGGCCACATGTGGATCTTTCTGCCATCTCGCCTGTGAAAGCAATGCTAGGGATGCTAAGATCATGAGTTATTATCCAATGTTTACTTTTTCAAGCTATATATTCAAAGGGAGTGCTCCTCATGACCACAATTAACAGAACAAAAAAAAATATTACAATCCACATTGTTGAACATGTTTTTGACCTGGCCAATTTTAAATTTCTTTAGCCTGCCAAATCACAAAAACAATTCATTTTGAAAATCCATACTAGCTGGTGCCAAATCCTTTTAAAGGATCACTCCTAACCTCATTTTATCCGATGTGGCCAATTTTTATGCCAAAATTCCTTGTCGTTTGAGAGATTTTAAATTTCCAAGTTTCTAATCAGCAGTTTCCAAATAATATCAAAACTTGGATTTCGGGTGTCCAAAGCAAAAACGGTTTTTGGGTTTTGTTCTGCAGTGATCAACCATCATACTGTCCAAATTTCATGAAAAAGGGAGCTTTCAATTGAGAGATATGGAATTTTTCATCTTTTGGCTAAAGGTTGCAGTTATGAAGTCCCAAAGTTTGATTTTCAAATAACTCCTCCAAAAATTATTTAGATTTCAGAAAAATAAATGGTTTTGAAGTTTTGTGGAGTTAATTTTTTTATGTCGGAACTGACAAAGTTGTCATAAGTTATAACCATCAAATTTCATGACAGCCTTTTTAAATAGTGAGAAGTGGAAGTTAAAGTTTCTGTTCGCGGCAAAGGAGAATAGACATGCATGCTAAATGTGGAAGCATAGACTAATAAAGAGCTTCAAAACAAAGCGTATCAAATGCCATGAGCATGTGTACTAACACACATATTTTGGAATCAAGAAAAATATGAGGAACTACACAACCACAGACCCATGGGTAAGTGCCTTAAAATTGTATTCCAAAGGAGAATACATTTGGCATGCATGTAAATGTGGAAGCATAGACTAATAAAGAGCTTCAAAACAAAGCATATCAAATGTCGTGAGCATGTGTACTAACACACATATTTTGGAATCAAGAAAAATATGAGGAACTACACAACCACAGACCCATGGGTAAGTGCCTTAAAATTGTATTCCAATAGCATTGCATTGTCCTCCATAAATAAAGCAGAAAATATCTAGCACTGATAAGAAAGTTAGCAACTCACATTCTTCAATGTAAGTATAATCTCGCTAATGAATGTCAAAACAGTATCATCCGTGCTTGCACCTTTTTCCTGCACTCCATACAGTAAGTAACGTGAGATAAATCTCTGCACAAAATTCAGTCTACTAATTGTGAAAAGTTCCCTGTACATTCTAGGACTCAGCTTAATGTTCTTTCATATCTTTAGATATGATAAGTAGAAAATCACTATATAAAACCCATAGCTTCATAAGTGCAAGAGATGAAATAGAAAAAGCAGTAAAAAAATCAATAAAAACCACTAAGATAAAAACACGATGCAATGTAGCATACAGATAGATCAATTACATCATCTGGATTACATGAT
This sequence comes from Sequoia sempervirens, assembly GCA_007258455.2. Taxonomy (NCBI): domain Eukaryota; kingdom Viridiplantae; phylum Streptophyta; class Pinopsida; order Cupressales; family Cupressaceae; genus Sequoia; species Sequoia sempervirens. The sequence goes on along the minus strand of VDFB02334032.1, from coordinate 44,033 downwards.
CTTAAAAGCAATGTGCAATATTCTTATGTGGCCAAAACAACCATGTCTATTAACAAAAACCCAGAATTAGAGTTATCATAGACATAAATTCCAAATGAATCAACTGAAAACCATAATGCCAATAAAGTTTCAGTAAAAAAGACATCCTTCCTAGAACTCCTGACCTTTAAAATATAAAGAATTAGATGGCGCAAGCAATCCAGGCGCCTCTTCCTGATGGGAACATCATGCAATGCCTTTACACCAAGTATAAGCTCGACCACTTCAGACAATTTTTTGGGAAGGAACCACATATGCTCCTGTGTTCAAAATGTTCTTTCTATTTTCAGTAGGACAACTATAATACTCTTCAAGTAATTATTAATTGTTGCAAGTAATGAAAAAAAGCATCATAAAACTAAGAATGAAATCAGGCTAAGCATCAACAACAAATTTCAATAGCGTTGAAATAAAATGTACAAAGAGTTGTACAACAATAGTTTCAGTTCATACCTTGAAAATACTGTTTAAAATCTTGTAGGCTTTCTCTTGAACCGTACCATCAGGATCCTATTATGATCTCCACAGTCAACAGAAATAGTTTAGCTTTTGAGATGATGTAAAATCAAACCAAGAATATCAAAGCCAAGGCAAAACTACAAAGAGTTCCAAACCTGCAAGCCTGACTTAGCAACAGTAAAAAGAGTTTTAACTTCATCTTCACCACAGGCCTGAACAAGGGACAACCCTAAATCTAGTACCGTACACCTGCAATTTCCTCACAAGAATGCAACAAATGATAAGCAATGATCTACAACTCTAAACAACAAATCTTTTTGATGTTTACAATGTATGTATATTGTAGGCATTTACAGTATGTACTATTTTTCATATTATATGTATGTTTATTATTTATTCTATTCATTTTTTCTTTAAATTTATGTATAATTATATTATACATACTAATAAATGCATATGAGAAAAAGAGGATTGTATAAGATTCACTACAATATCTTATAAGTATTTTTCATATATATAATTATATTTTTTATTTTCTATTTAAAATTTGTTTATTCTCCAAACAAAACCAGGACTTTCTCAAAATCCTAAACTTACAGAACTCACCCCCTTGCAAACAAGCTGGACTTTTCAAACATTGTAGCTATGCTGAATACACACAATATATATGGGCATTATAGACTACCACTATTATCAATACAGAAAAGATGTACCTAAAGAGAGTTGATTCTCTAAGAAAAGCCAAACAATAGTGTTAAGTTATACATTTCCATGTGGTGCATATTTTCTTTCAGACATACGCTTCAAGTTACGTAAGCATTCTAGGCCCTTCCTGTAGAACTACCTGACTCTTAAAAAGCTACCCTTTTATCTTATCCTACCTACAGAAAATAAGGGTTTAACATTAACTCTCCCAGTTTATATCCGATCGCTTCAAGTCACCACTCCCCAGGATGCTAGTTTCACAGACTTCCTGTACTCTATGTCATAAAATGTTTAATACATTCCAACTTAAGTTTGAAAATCAAAAACCAAAACAAACAGCATAGAAAGAATTTGGAAACAAATTTTCACTCTACAAGTAGATATCCAGACACCCAATCGTAAGCAATATGTGTAATACCTATCTGCTGTCTTCATATCTTCAATGTGGGTTCCCTCATTTTTTGTAGAAAGGTCTTTATTCAAATTGAGAAAAAGAATATCCTTTATAACTGACTTTTTGGATACTGAAGCAATACACTCAATGGTAGCCTGGCAGCACAGAACATGTAAATAAGATTAGTTTGAAATGAAATCAGTAAAACATATAAAAAGAGACGAAAAAAAAAATCTGATCATGATTAAGTTTATCTACGGTGTGTCTCTTCAAGCCTTGTGTAGTTTGAATTATATGTTCTTCTACAAGTCTCTAGTTTATGTCTAAGTTTCTAGAATAGACTAATAAAAAGTAACTTCTGAACTGGTTCAAACGAAGCAGGATACTATAATATCTAAAATTTGTTAAACAAATAGCTAAAACATGATTGCTACCTGTAGTTAAAGAACATACAGAAGCACAACAGATTTAGCACATGATAATAAAATAATGGCATTCATGCTAGTTCAAGGATTTATATTCATATAAATTGTATAATATACATCAAAACAAACATAAAAATATGTGGACCAGAGGAAGTCAAAAAAAAGCATGGCAGCTCTACTTGAGCCTCTCCTAGAAATCTTAATTATCCAGATAAGTTATTTCACTACATTGATTTCAACCTCTATGTCTAGTAGAGTTCACAACAAAACCCTTCCTATTGCAACAGAATCTCCCTAGGACCAAAACATTGTAAAAATTCAAAATTAGAACAGGTAGATGTATAATAAATCAATATAGTGATATGTTGGTGAAGCTCAACACCAAGGCATCAAGCAATTAAAAAGATTTCCCAAGGCAACAACACAATTGTTCAAATAAAGAGTAATTTGTTCTAAGGCAACAACACAATTGTTCAAATAAAGAGTAATTTGTTCTATTCATTTGGAACAAGATTAAATGTACAATCAAGTTCATACACCATATAATCTAGCTTGCAACCTACAAATCAATATAGTGAACTTTACCTTGTGAACCAAATTCACCCCCATATGTAATAACTACAGTAGATCACCACTTCCAAGGTCTTCTTCTCCTAAGTTCTTTTTCTTAATTAGAGTAGCTCTACATTCATGAACCTGATACAAATCAAGCTACAACAAAATGATTACATAGTCCTATGCTAAGTTACATCATGGGTGCATAACCCACAAATCCCAGGATCATTCTTACCTTTTGAACTTTGGGATGAATTGATATTGTTTAAAGGGATCATATGAAATAAAACATACTTTATTTAAGGAAAATTGTACTCACTCACATTTGGTTGAACAACCTGAGCTAAGGGATACCTAGATCCTTCACGCAAATTGGCTTGCACAAGGGATCCCATTATTCACAACACTTCCAAAATCTATCATGATGAAGGATGCAAACATTTTTCTATCATTGATCTCAACAGAGGGAAGAATTTGTATCATAGCCTAGGATACTTGCAGTAATGAGATGAGAGAAAACTTGTCTTAAATAAATTTCCAACTCTTGGTTTTGTTGTTGAGAAATATTGAGAAATAGTAGTACATAAGACAATAAATTGTTCCCGTACTTTAGAGGATAGAATTTACCCTGTTAGTAGTATACTAACAGTCAGTCTAGAAGGATATCATCGTAGTGTTAGGTCGGGCATAAATAATTACAAAACTTTTCAATTCCTAAAACACACCAAAGGAAAGCTAACTACATCACAAGAAGGAGCAATACGAATCTATAAGATTGAATTGGGATTTTAGTAGTGATTGTTTGAGGACAAGCAATCTTGGGCAGGGTGGACTGTCATGACCCCGAAAGAGCAACACTAAAAACCCTAGCATTGAAATGCAAATGAACAACAATATAAATATAAATATTAGCAATTTAAAGATTATAATCATTATAATATGATACTACTAATATTAAAAAAACTAATATAAAAATAAATATAATAACAATAAATTAAATTTGTAAATATAATATAAAATATATATAAACATAAACTAGCACACATGGAAGGCAGCGATTAATCATACCTAAGGCAGAAATTCATGGTAGACTTCATAAAGACAGGAGCGATGCATTAATAAGGAGGATCCGGTCAAAAAGAAGGCAGCACTTAAGTAAACAGCAGTTAAAAATAATTAAGGTAGTAATTGGAGTTATCAAAGGGAGTGATGGAGTGGGAAAGGATATGACTATTTGGAAGGATGCCTCTTCTCTCAGCCACAAGGTATAAAGGGAACATAAAAAGGAAATAGAGGGGAGATCAGAAAGGAAGGAGAAAAAGGAAAAAATAAATAAGAAATATATTTCTGAGTATTGCAGCATTCAGATAGCAGCAGAAATTGATACAACCAGAATAATATTAAATCCACCATCACCTACAGAAAATGAATTTATTATTCAGGCAATAAGATATTAGAAGGAGGAACAGGAAGGAATAGGAAATCTGAGTTGAAACAACAGCAGGGCAGAGAATGTCTAAAGAAGTCTATCAGAAGCAATCAGAGATAAATACATGATCAGCACTCAGATAGGTGGATCATGAAGGGAAAGATAAATAAGTGATCTGGAATAGATTTCTGAGTGTAGCAGCAGATTGGGAATGAAATAGAAAATATATACATAGATAAAAAAAGAAATTAGAAACCTGGAATATATTTCTGCATATAAACAGAGATATATTAATGTGAGGAAAGGAATAGAATGGAAACCATTGGGAAATCTGAATTAAGCAGCAGATAGAAAGAAATGGGATAAACTATAAGAGATCTATTGGCTTAAGTATTATTACCAAGATAACATGAGGACAGTAAGTTTGCATTTAATTACAAATATATGTATATATCTATTATATATTTATATATATATTCATATAAGATATAATTATATAACTTATAAGTTATATACGATTACGCAATAATGATGCTTGCAGCAATTATTGAGCCGTATAAGTTGGTATGTTTCTTTAATACGAATATGGATAATAGATTCTTATGTGTTGATTTACACTAACCATATCTTCTGAATATGAAGGACAAATCGATTGGAGAAAGAAAACATACATACCAGGGAACAAAAGAGTAATCAGTCCAGTACATCAGAGAAGATATATATATATATGTTCAGGTGTATTTCTATCATTCATTATCTTACATCTGTATAAATATTTCCATGCATAAAAAAGGAATATTTAATGTGTGATTTCTTATGATAGATAGAAAGATATGTTTGACTGTTTGGAACCCACCTTGTAGGAAGGGCCTGGGTTGTAAGAAAAAGGGGTAAACAAGGCTAGTAGGTAGCCAACCAAAGGGCCCTACATAGAGAGCCAAGTTACCCACTTATGGCCCCTGCCCAACTCCACAAGGTGGCAAGTGTCTTCAGGGGGTTGGACACTAATGGGGAAAGCAGGTATAAGTCGCCAAGGGGGAGGGTTGTGGTATACACACTCTTAGGCTCGGCATATGGCTTCGAGCGGACCCATCATGTCCCTTCTCTCAAAATCCTAATATGTTTACATTGTTGATAATTTATGGAGGTGATGTAATTGTCTAACTCTCATAAGCATATATATATA
>VDFB02334032.1:0-36592 GCA_007258455.2 Sequoia sempervirens | reverse complement strand
GAGAAAGTTCTCACAGGAATCCTTGGGATGATGAGGACAGAGAAGCTAAAGACGTGCTCAGAGGTATGGTTGCAGGGCAAGAACAGGTGGCGACAATTCTTCAACAACTCAGCACAAATGTCCAAAATTTGACAATGAATAGAGCTCAGAATCTGGATCGAGATAATGAAGGCAGTATTCACAGAGAGCCTCAGAGAGTCATAGCTCCAGCACGCACCTTTGAGAGGGCTACATGTCCTACTTTTACCAGAAATGACGCTGAGGAAGTGGATGAAGTTGAACAAGGTGGTGAAATAAATTTTGCTGATAACATCATGACTATGTATGATGAATGGGATGCATTGCCTCCGAGAGTTAAGGAGCACCTTAACTTCGATCGATTTATGAGCCAGAAGAGAGAGTATAACCGTAACAGGAATGACAGGAGGCCTAAAAACAAGCAAAGTGATCTTAGACAGGCTACCAACAAACTAACTTTAGTTCACTTTGACGGCAGTGGTAGAGTTACAGCACGAGCCTGGGTGAGTAAGTTGGATACATTCCTGACACTATGTCCTATGCCAGAGGAAGATGCTATACGATTTGCAGCTCTCCACCTTGATGGCGTAGCACATGACTGGTGGATTCATAGCATGGCTACACTGCACCATGATAGGATTACCTCGTACCAGGAGTTTACTGATAGACTGGTAGAGAGGTTTGATAGACGTGACCCTGAGCTATTCTTCAGAGACCTTGCTCAGTTGAAGCAGTTGGGTAGCTTGGAGTCTTATATTGGTGAGTTCCAGAAGCTCTCGGTTATGGTTACCGGAATCTCAGAGAGGAGACTTGTCATTCTATTTGTAGAAGGTCTCCATGAGCCAATGAAAGGTTGGATCAAGGCATTCGATCCACCTACCCTGCATGAAGCTATGAGAAAAGCTCGTAGCATGGAACTTACAGCTTCACATGGTAAGTTCACTTCAAATGCAGAAGCATCTTCATCCTATAGTGATAGCAAATCAGAACCTAAGGAATCAGAAAAGATTGATGAAAAGAGGAAGTTTGCAGCTCCTTTGGACCGAGAGACAATAAATGATTTGCGTAGGAGGAAGCTATGTTTCTATTGCAAAGCTCCTTATGACCAAAGCCACAATTGTCCTCTTAAGCCTAAGGGTTCAAATAGACAAATGGAGTGGTTTTATGAGGGTGATGACATTGCTGATTTAACAGACCAGCAAGCTGGTTTTAAGGATGGGAGTATGCGATCTATCATTCTCGTCAATGCAAAAAGTGAGAAGATAGAACAGGAGATTCTAGAACAGGAGAAGCATGAGATGATTCAGGAGGATTATCATTTTGCTTCTAGTTCCATGGGATCAGAGGTGTTTGATTGGGATCAGTACAGTTATGAGGCTCAGTTAGTACACAATCCTCTTTATGAGGCGGATGCTACATCTTCTTGTGATAATCCGCTCTTTGAGGTGGATACTGATTCTACTCTTGACCCTGATTTAGGGGTGAGCTTTGATCATAGTATCGGAGTTTCCGTCAGTGCATCGAGATTTCAGACAGAGCTCGTTGAGGAGATTCCCAGTGTGTACATGGTCAGGAGTCTACACAGTTTCATTTTCAGTCATCATGTACATGACCTGTTTCATATGCACAATTCTGGAATGCACGTGTTAGACATGTTGGATGATAGCATATCTCGTGCAGTTTTAGGGAGCAGGTGTTGTCAGCAGTTTGACTTGCTTTCTTATGAGTTCCTCTCTCCTGTGACAGATGGTGTTGAGATTGACAGGGTACATCATGATGATCCAGTTGATCAGATTTGGGAGTTATAGGAGACAGTTGATGACAGTAGGGACATTTCACGGCACTATCCTTGGGATCCTGGTGGAGTGGTTGATTCTTTGCTGTTGAGATTGCTTGCAGACAAGCAATTTCCGGGAGGGCGGACTGTGATGTCCCCTTTTTCGGCATGATCATGTTTGATGGTGGTTAGCCTATTTCTCAGACTCTCGTAGGCTAACAGGTTGGGTTAGAGGGTCAGTGGTACTTTTTGGAGAGTTTGATCGTTCTGGTTTTCAGAGCCCAGTGACTGGTGCACAGCAGGCGTTCGCAGTGCAGGAGTCGACAGCTTCTGACGGCACGGGATTATATGGTGTTTTGAGTGAGTTATGGTGTTTTAAGTGATTTAAATATTAATTGATTTAATATTTAATTATAAAGTCAAATTGACTTTATATTTTTAAATCACTTAAATATTCTTTTAAAAGTGATTTAATATCTTAAATCACTTAAATGAATAAGTGTGCCAAGTATTTAATACTTAAACTATTGAAATGGATTAAATGTTATTTTTAAAAATTTTAATATCCCAAAAGTGGCGTACTTTCTTGGAATGCGTGCCTTTGCATAAAAGGGCATTTCTGGCAATAGAAACTCATCTTTGACAATTTCACTTTGCCTTGTGCTATTTCCTGTGCATTCTCCTGTGATCAGGGTTTGAACAATTTGTCCATTGAAGAACGATAACTCTTCAGTGTTGAGCACTTTTGAGGCTGTGAGAGATCAGCTGAATTTGTGCAGTTTGTGAGAGCTTCATACAGAGGTTCTACTGGGCTTGAGCTGTGTTTCCTATTGGATTTCTTCTTCAGTTTCAGAGGGTTTTGGGAGATGGCGCCTTCATTTCATCTGGCAGACATCAGACTTCTTGGCCGTACCTTCTAAGTGAGAATTCAGGTTGTTTGCAGTGAAGTGCGTGGCTCTTGTACAAAGGCGTTTGGGCATTTCTTGGAGAAATGCCTTCTTTTCTGAGGGTTTCTCTTCATCATTTTAGGCGTTTGGCTTGTACTCTTCATCTGCCACCGTTTTCAGGCTGGATTTCGCATTCTGTAGCTTTCTACACCAGATTTGGTCAGTTTTTCACCATCTTGGCTAGTAAACTGGACTACTTTCTTAAATAAATAATCTGGACACTTCTGGGTATGTTTATGAGTTCTAAATCCATTGTTTAGCATATTTATTATCTTCTGTATTGTCAATTCGCCTGAAATAACTCAGATTTACATTTTATATGCATTTATGCTGTGCGCCCCTTCTCTTCTGTCTATCAAATATTCTCTAAAAAACTAAATAACACTAAAAGACTTAAGAAAAATTGGGGTTTTGAGTTGAGAGCCAGCAGGGCTCATCACAGTCAATTTTGTTTTACTTGAATGAATTAGTGCATTTCTTTACTCTGCAGGCTGGAGAGATCAATGCTCTGATACCAATTGTAATGTCCCTTATTAGGATATTCCTGGTTTTACACCTACAAACAATATTAATCACTAAAAACTGATAATGGTAATAACAAGTATCAAATTTATGATAATATTCAAACCCATACTAAAACATTATAATATTGAGATCAATAAATCAATAGCTAAAACATCATAACATTTAGATAAATAGTTCATAAATTAATAACATCATTAATATTTACTTATTTAGTTCATATCATCTGCTCTTGCACATCTTGACTACAAAGAAGAACAAAGGCCATTGCATGTTTATGAAATTTAATGCTTCATCAAAAGGGTGATTGTTTCTCTTGCAAGCTACACATATCTTGGCTCGTGGTGAAGATGCTATATTACCATCCAGCCCATAGGGTGTTTGCCATGAACCTAACACGGTGTAGTAGCAAGCTGGCTCTAAAGATTGCCGTGCCCTCTACCAGGTTGAACAGGCATTGCTTACTGACTGCTAGCCAAAGGAATTCAGACATTAAATAGTTTTTAATTCAGACTCTATTTCACTACCCATAGAACCCATCCATGATACAAGATACGATAAGGATCTTCATTTTGTATAAGATAGCAGCAATCAAAGTACCTCTCACATCTTCTGGTGTACACATTTAGCTCTCATGGCTATTTGTTCCCTACCTTATAAGGCCAACTTTAATGTGACCCTTCACCATTAATCAATTAACAACACCTTTTAATATTTTATCTATCCACACAAATAAAAATCAACAGAAACACATGGCTCAGCCATCAACCAATTACTATTTCAAAATGGCAAAAAGATGGCTCATAGCCTTACATTGGAATGAAATCAAATACATGACATCCATTTAACATTTTACTCGCCTAAGCACAGGTACTGGCACTAGTTTGAGATAGATGGTGTTTGGAAATAAAAGATACATGGAAAGCTTTTCCTAACAGTTTCAAATCAAAATGCAACATGTATGGCAAAAACCTTTCCTCAAGATGGCAATCTCTAAGATTGAACAAAATTTGGAAACAAAAGACTACAAACCTGCAATTCTTTACGCTTGTCTTGAGAAGATAATAAGAATATTTTGCAGAGAACTGAGAGAAATTCACTGGCAAAAGAGGCTATAATTTTTATGTTTTTGGATGCAACTTTCTTTGTGTAATGAACCTTGGCCCTTTCCTCTGCCAAAATAACTTCTGAAGCATTGGCAAGATTTAACTTTTCATGGCCATCCTTTGCATCAGTATTTTGCATCTTAACTTCTTTATTCTGCTTGATAAGTATCTGCGTCACAAACAGCAAAGAAGCATACAGAAGAACAATTAATCGCATACTGTTGCAATACCAAACAAGTAACAAGACAGAAAAACATAAGATAACTAAAACCTGTAAGCTTGAAGTAATGATGGAATGCAGTTTTGGCTCCTTCCTTAGAATGTCAATCATGATGTGTGCAAGGAGTCCAAAACTTTCAGCTGTATCCATGGGGTAGTTACAAAAGGATGGTAAAAGATCCCAAAGGGAATGCATATAAGCCTCTGCCTTTTGTGAAGCGATCAACTTACCATCTGCAGATAACTGTGAAATAAGACCTTGAATTTTAGGAAAGAACGTATTTTTGAAAAGGTTACATTTTCAATCAGACTTTAAGAATTGCAAGTAAAATGAAGTACCTTCCTAGACAATTCAGAAAGCTTTTTTGCCAAAGGAAAAATATGGAACACAAAAAACCGTAAATCAGCTCCAACTATATGTTGCTTCAAAACAGGTAAAAGCCACTCGTTGGGTTCCATCAAATCTTCATCTTCAAAATTCAGAGGCAAAATGAGGAGAAATTTATCTGGACCCATAGCAGCAACAGCTGAACCAACACACCTGTGTAGCTATAAAAATCATGCAAAGAAAGATCAGTAGGACAGTAAAGTCCAAAAATACAAAATTGAGCGCAATGGAGAAGCATAAGCGATTGTTCCAAATTGCAGGTATATTACAATACTAAACAATTCAGAGCATACACTCAGAAGAGTGAAAAATAATAATTTTATTCATTGTGGAACATAAAAAGCTTATAACCATGAAAAGATGATTTTCAAATAAGTCACTTATATAAAAATGTATGAGCCAGGGAGCTCTGTAATAAATGATCCATAAGGCATAAATGCTTGCTGAAGGTTTTCCAAATGGGGTAGCAAGCTCAGTGGGCTTTGTTGTAGGGCAGTTAAGCATGCTTGGACCAGAGTAGTATTGGGATGGGAGACCTCCCAGAAAGTCCTGGTGCTTCACCCCTATGAGAATCACCTAGAGGCTAGATGCAATGAGTGCTAAGTGGGCCAATCATGCTCATGGGCCGATGGCAGATGGGTTCTTGTGAATGACTCATGAAATATCAATCAATGAAGATTGACTAAAAACTAAAAAATAAAATCCTAATAAATCATCCATGAAAAGATAATTTTGAAGTATCAAAATTTCTAATAAGCACCATCACTATACTATTTTCATGCCATAAGTGATGCAGCTCTATGGAGGACAAATACTTAGTTTTCCACAGAATTTTTACATTCTAGATTAGAGTTCTTTGGGCAAAACTTTATGGAGATTTTTCCTTAAATATTTTGCACCAGAAGGAGCAATAGCTTCAAAGGTCAAGGTATCAACACAGTAATTTAATATATTATGTAACGAATGGCAGATATATAAGAGTATAACTGCCCCTATCTCTATACTATCCATCTTGAACCTCCATGGAAATAATAATTAAGGAAACTGTTCATCACATAAGATAAGTGAAAAAACTATTGAAAGAAAAAATGCAGACAGATTCAGGAGGACATATTTGAACAGACTGTCCAATTTGTTACACACACTGTGCCTGAATATCAATAAACCATAGCTTGTAGGTGCACATAATACAAGCCTTAAAGTCACATGGTATGATCATCTAATTCATCCTTGAATAGTTTCTTGGCCATTACTCTGTACCAAAATGAATTATTTAAAAAATTTCATTGTTTGTTCCTAGTCAATATCAATAAAGCATATGCCCATAATACAAGCCTAAAAGTCAGAAGGCATAGTCATCTAATTCATCCTTGAATTGTTTCTTGCTCATTACTCTATGCCAAAATGAATTATTTCAAAAATTTCATTGTTTGTTGCTAGCCTCCAAACATATCTATTAAAGTATTATTGTATTTTTTAGTCTATAATAGTCAATTAGTCTTTAGGATAGACTTTAGGAATATTCTTTATTCTTTTAGTCAAGTTCTTATCCTTTTGCTTTATTACATGTCGCTCTTACCCTTTTCAGATAAAGGGTTTGTAACTCTTCTTTAAGGATGATTTCGCTCCTTTGTAATTATCAAATATCTTCAAGTCAAGTTTCTTGAAATCAATGAATGCATGGAGATCTATTGATTGCTGCCGGCAATAACAACTTGCATGCTTGTAACGTAGAACATGCCAAAGGAGTGTTGTACAGTATTGTACGGATTCGTACAAGGAATTTTTTGTGAAGTTTTTACAAGGACAAATTGCAAGGTTAAAATGTAAAAAAATAATGGACTTTTTCTATTGAAAAACGCATGAGGATTTTGGTGTAAGATTTGCGCAAGATTTAAAAATCGCAAATATTTTTTCTAAAATATCACAACCATATTTTGCTAAAAATTGCTTCGCCTCTATTCCTCAACAACAAATCACACCAGCAAAGTAATCATGGCTTTTGGAGATTACTTTTTGGCAATTTAAAAAAAAATTGAGGGTCTTGGGCACTAGCAGGTTCAGACAGGCAAAAACTCTGCAGAAATTTGGAAGCACTTACAAGATCTACACGAGACATCAGACAAAGGTAGGGCCTTCTTCCTCAAAATATAATTTTTTCAATTATGATGAATGAAACACCATCCTTGCAAGAGCATTTACTCAAAATCAAGGACATCAAATATAAGTTGTTTGCCATTGGTCAAAAGATGGAAGAAGAAGATATGGTGGTTATCACGTTGAAAAGCTTATCTTGAGCCTATGAACATTTTATTGAGACACTCAATATCACATCTACCAATGTTGACCTGATGTTCAAGAAGCTCTACAATAAGCTCTTGCAATAGGGAAAATGGAAGAAACAATTTGGCAACAACAATGATACACAAAGTGTGGAACACGCATTTCCAGCCAAGGACAAAGGCTAAGGAAAATGGCCATAGAAAAAAGGTCAAGGGAATAATGAAAATACTTCGAAGAATCTGAAAAATATCACATGTCACTATTGTGGTAAACTTGGTCATATGAAGAAGCACTACAGAAAGAGGTTGGTTAAAAAGAAATCCAACCTGAGAGGACCTCCATCAAAGGCTTATGTTGCAAGGAATTCAAAGGAGTCAGCCTTCTATGCTTTCATGCCCAAACAACTAGCAGATCAATCAAATTCATTTGTGTGGTACATAGATTTTGGAGCATCTAGACACTTCACCACTAGGAAAGATTGGTTCACAAAGTACACAACTTGCTCTGATTTAGTGATCTTCGATGTTGGTGAGGAGTACACTGTTGTTGGCAAAGGAAATGTGCAGATATCTTTTGGAGGAAAAATCTCATTTTTCTCAATGTGTACTATGTGCTGAGAACGGAGCTCAACTTGCTCATTCTGAGTTAGATTATGCACCATTGTCCTAATTTGGATGTCATATTTAGCAAACACAAAGCTTATATAGTTGACAAGGAATCCAAGAAAACAATCATTGTTGGTATTGCAGATCATGGTTTGTATCAGCTTGTTAATACTAGACATGTTCAAGAATGTGCATTGGTAGCCAAGAGTGCATTTGATATCAGTTCACTATGGCATCAGTGGTTGGGCACCTCAACTTATCCTACCTCTCTCAATTGGCTTGAGAGAATTTGGTGGAGGGCTTACCTGAACCCAACAGCAAATAGAGGGTGTTTGCAAAGCTTGCCAGGCAGGGAAGCAGCACATAACTCCTTTTTTAAACAAACAGGCTTCAAGAGCCTCAAGAGTCCTACACATGGTTCATGCAGACATTTGTGGACCCATGAATATGGCATCGATCATTGGTGCCAGGGTTTTCTTTTATTTGTAGATGATTTCAATAGAAAAATGTAGGAGTATTTTTTGAAAGTAAAATCAGATGCGTTTAATGAATTCCAAAATTTCAAAGCATTAGTATAAAAAGCTAAGTTACCGGTTCGGGTTCGGGGACGGGTTCGGGTACGCGAACCCGGTACGTGGGTACGGGCAAAATTTTTTTAGGGGTTTGGGTACGTATGGGTACGTGTGTATATATATATATATATATTAATAATTTAATATATTATAAATCTATATATATGTATTATATATACAAAAAAATAAGAGAAACATAGAGAATTGTAAAACTAAATCATTTCATAGTATGATACTTGATCATTGACCAATGCCAAATGCCAAAGATAAATATTAAATGCCAATTGATAGTTGAAAAATATTCAAATAAAATTACTGAATTACAAAATGTAGTTCATGAAACATTGAAAATTTGAAACATGATTCAATGTTCATTGTTCATATGCTCATCAATCATCAAAAGGATTGTCAGAATCATCATGACTTGGATTTTGAGTGGTTTCAACTTCAAAATCATCATCATTTGAACCCAAAGCGGATCCAACACCATGTGATATGTCATCAATATCACCCACATCATCCATAGTGGCTCTAGCAAGATCCTGAATGGTTGCATCCAAGTCAGTAGACTCGGGTGCTACATCCCAAAGCCTCGCTGCCCCCTGCCTGTATTGAGGATCCTTACGTGACAGAAGACGCAAATTGGAATGAATATACACTAAGTCTTCAGCTCTTTTTGCAGCCAACCGGTTACGCTTCACTGAGTGGATAAAGGAGTATGTACTCCAATTCCGTTCAGCGGCAGAAGAGCTTGCAACCTCGAGAGAAAACCAACAAAATTAAAAATAAAATAAAAAAATGCAAGATAAATTCAAGAATGTTAAGTGTTAAATTTTACAATACAAGTGGCAAAAAAAAAAAAAACTTACTTGTGAGAGGATCTTGATTGCAAGAGGTTGGAGGTACATATAATCTTGACCATGGAGGTACCACCATGTAAGACCATCCATTTTGTATTGGTCTCTAGCAACAGAAGCGGTATGATTTTTTGATTTTCCTGTGACAAACATTCCAAATTCTCTCATGACACTTGCATGCACTTCTGGATCACTGAACATTCTACTAAATGCCGTCTTATACCCATTAGCAACTTCAGCATCTCTATATGGCGGTATTCTCCCTGGGATAGAAAGCACTTCAGTGGTATAGTACCTCGGAGATAGGGCATATGCAAGGAGGTGCAATGGAGTTGTCATCTTGTTCCAACGATGAAGAACAATTGCTTCCACCCTTTTGTACAAGGTGTCTTCAGGATCATTCTCTTTTTTTTGTATTTTATTTTTATTTTTTCCAACATTGTGTCCATGCTATCATAGACATCCCCCAAGCATGGTTCATCTGTATCAGCAAACCGAAGCATAGACATGATAGGTTCGGTGAATTCCAATACATAATTCACACGATCCCACCAATCGTCATTCAAGATCAATGCCTTGACTTTTTGGGCCCTCTCTGAATTTGATTGCTTCCATATACTCCATTGGTTGCTAATAACCATTTGACTCAATGCATCTTTCACCTTCACAAGTCGTCTCAGAACAATTGTGTGAGATGCAAACCGGGTCTCGGCAACCTAAGAACATGTTAATAGTAAGTTAATAACACATTTAAAATATGTAAATAATGCAAAAAATTATTTTATTCAATTATGTAAAACATGACATAAATGATAAATGAAACTAAATATATTAAATTTTAAAATTTACCTTCAACAATTCCAATGTTGAAAAAGTTCTGAAAATTGCTTGTGACATATGGTGGTTTGTCACAAACATCTGGATCTCCTCAGACTCCTGGTATATTTCTTTCACCCACTCTATTTGGGTGCCAATTGCTTGCATCACCAAATTGAGGGAGTGTACAGTGCACGGTGTCCAAAAGATGTGCTCATATCTGGCCTCTACCAAAGCACCTGCAGCCCTGCAAACTTTTGCATTGTCCGTAACTACTTGGACAACATTTTCACTACCCACCATCTCTATGGAGTCAATGAGAATCCTGGAAATGAACATTGCATCTTTCACTTGCCCTTCACAGTCAACCGCCCTCAAAAACATTGCCCCCTTGGGGGACACTGCAATAACATTAATCAATGGACGGTTTTTGCAATCTTTCCATCCATCGGAAACAATAGATACACCTGTTTCAACCCAAGAATCTCTAATTGGTTTTAGTTGGGCCTCTACATATTTCCTCTCTTTTTGCAATAAGGTGGTACGCACCTTTTCATACCCAGGACTTGTGAAATCAGGAGGTGCACTATTTATTGCTGACACCATGTCCTTCCAATATGGTGATCTCACCAAGTTGAATGGAAGACCATTGGCATAGAGGCAACGTGCAATTTTTTCTTCAGCAATATCTCTTGCCTCCATTTTAAATGCTTTCTCTAATGGACCTCTCTTGCGGGTGGTGGTTTCTGGTTCTTCATCTTCTTCTTCCGTAGAGGGTATAGACAAGAAGGGATGTCTAGAGGGCCTAACTATCTGATGAGTGGGTAATGTTTGTTTTTTCTTTCCGGAACTATAACTAGTTTGTTTTCCTCTTGCAATTGAATTGTCGGCATCTTCTTGTTCTTTTATAAATCCTGCTATTTGTACAGTAGATAACCCCTTCTTATCTGGACCCACACACATGTTAATCCCTTTACCACCAGGGCCCATAAAATGAAGTTTTACTCGGTAGTAGGAGCTATTATATTGTGCATTGCAAAAATTACACTTCCAAACAAACCCCCCACCTCCAGGAATTTGTGAAATTCGTGTGGTATGTCTCCATAAAGGAGATCCTTTATCAATTTTAAACTTTTGGCTTCCATCCCCACCCACTGAACTTTGACTACTTGCCATTGTTGCAATCTATAAAAAAAATGAAAAAAAAATATATATATTTGAAAAACTTCTTCACAAACTTGAAAAAATTCATCAAAAACTAAGAAACTTAAAAAAAATCATCAAAAGATTGAAGAATAGGGTTTAAATGCATACCTTGAACACTTAAATCTCCTTTGTAGAAGCTATTTGCCACTCCACAATCGATCTCCTTCAAATGCAATCACCTCCCTTCAAAATGCTAAGATGGACACAAATTATGGAGAGAGCAAAATGAGAGGTAAAAATGAAATGCTTTAGTGTTAAAATGCCTCATATTGGGTCGTTTTAGGGTTTTGTAGCAAAATAGAAAATAAAAAATTGCTTTTTATTCACTTTTGGGCCCACTTTTGAAGTGCTGGGCCGTGGGTTCGCAAGGGTTCGCCCGGGTACGTGGCTGGTACCCCCGGGTCCGCGTACCCACGGGCCTGGTACCCGCTGGGCACGCACCCTGTGCGTACCCAGCGCGTACCCACAGGCGAACTCGTACCGGGTTCGTACCCGAACCGGGTTCGAGGCCTGTGGGTACGAATCCGGTAACACAGATAAAAAGAGTCAAGACGTGACATCATAACTCTTAGATTTGATAATGGAGGTGCATGTAATGTCCCCTTTTCCTAGGCAGTCATCAATTGCTAAGGTTAGTCCATCACTCGGTCCTCGTGGACTAACAGAATGGTTAGGGGGCCCCTTTGAGGGCATTTGGACTGGCCAGTCAACCATTTAAGCTCAATTGGTGTTTCCCAACTCAGTGTTTCCAGGGTTGTTGTGTACCTTCCAAAGCTTGATTTGAACACTTTGTCCATACTTACTATTTTTAGTAAGTCACAGGGTGGTCAACGTCCTAGTCAGTTGGCAATATTTTCATATCAGGAAAGTTGGTGAATTCTCACCATGAAGTTATCCTGGTATTTATTAGGGTCATAGGTATTAATTTAAATAACGTTAATAATAAAGTTAAATTAAATACTTAACTTATTGTGTTATTCATATATTTTAATGACTTATGATAAAAAGGCATATAGGGAGAATTAAAAGATTATTTTATAATATACAGTTGGACGCCAACTTAAGGGAGATATAAGGCGAGAAATAAAATAAATAAAATAATTTTAAATTGTCAACTTGGGTGTGGGAATTGGAGGGAAATATTAAAGCCCTTTTGTGAGCTCATTTTCACATTCATGTTGAGAAGAAAATCGATAAGGGATTTCTTGGTTGGACTGGAAAGTCTGAAAATCTTAGTTTCATTGAGGACGAAAACCTCATGAGGAACAACATGCTACAGGAGTGAAAGATCTCCCAAGGCTGCTAGCTGACAACTTCATCCAAGAGTTGTGCTTGTGCTTCAAAGATTGTTTGAAGGTTTTATCAGGAGTTTGATAAATTACAGAATATCAGATTTAAGGGTTTGAATATCATATTATTATTACTTCATGTCAGTTTGAGGGTTTAACCTTTCTGCTGGTCAAAGGACATGAAGATATTTACATTGTTGAGGAAAATACTCAAATGGCACTAGTCTGGGCGAATACATTTAACCTCCTACTTGGTCTGGGTGTGAGAGTTCTTAGAGCCTGTGTATGCTAATATTTCAGCGTGGCATTACATTCTTCCAGACTGCGCCTCTATACTGACAGTTTCGAAAGTTATTGGTGAGGGCATTGAAATACTATAGTTGTGCAACTTCAGGCACAGCCAACATCTGACTTCTCTGGCACCACTTTCAAATCACCTAGCCGTGGGTTTGAGCAGAGCGTGGGATCTTCAGAAAGACGTGGGACCTCATTGAGTGCCATCGTTGCACTTCCTGTAACTAGCTGCTGCCTATACTCTTATCACAGTCTGCAACAAAAGGGTGTGTGGATATTTTCTGAGTGTATAATGCCATGGGAGTGATGCTTGGAGCTGGTCATCAAACCGTGGGTTGTTAAGGGGTGGCGATTTGTCCCTACTATGCGTTTGCAGACCTGCAAGGCATGATTCCTTGTAGAGGGCTGCCTGCCACATTGTTGGACATTTCTTATTTTCTGCTATGAACCAAACCTGCCAGCCTTGACAGTTTATCAGGCGCTGCATTTACCTGGGAGTCTACCAAAAACTGGTATTTAATGTTGTGAACTGTTACTTGAATATTTGAATGTATTTCTGAGTGTTACAATCATATGAATCTATGTGAAAGCTTGTTTTCCAGATTTACCAATATTGTTGTTATGATATATCTCAGTTATGAATTGTTTGCATGAGATTGTAAACCTTGAATACTGAAGTAACTACCTGGGAATGCATATCTATTTATTCTGCAAATTAGTTTTAGTCATTGTCATGTTATTTGTTTGACAAAATGTCCCATATGTCAAACTGAAATAATCGAAGAATAAATCGAAATTCCAAACCCAAACTAGGGTGGGGCATTACAGTGGTATCAGAGCCCAAGTTCCTGCCATCTTATTGGGTGATTCTGAAATATTCCGAGCCAAATTTTTTCGTTTTTCAATTAACAGATTACAACATTACAAGCAAGTACCCGTTAAGGTTAGATGATAAACCCAAACGTACGGAAACAACTCTAACCAGTATGGCGCCGATGATGGCGAGCATTGGTCAGAGGGTCTTCTACTCTAAATGCTTGAAAGGGAACTCAACGTCAAGTATGTGCTACCCAATCCAATGCGGAGTGAGGGGCGACCATATGACGGAGTGAATTACAGAAAGCGAAGCTCGAAATGAAAATGCTGAAAGCTGAAACTACTCAACACCCAGAATGTGCTTGCTCACCCAGAATGGGAAGTAGCTACCATAGGGCGGAGTTTATAACTATTTCACTAGGATTGAAAGCAAGAACGTGAAGTACAATTAATGACAAAGCAATATTAAAGGATACTGGTCAGTACTACTGCCAGTTTACAATATATAACTATTGCCTGCAATGTCAATATATTAAATTCTCTTTCCAGATAGAGTATTCAACATTAATTCTGCTACAAGCTCAAAGGAAACTACAATGCCAATTACAAATCAGAATGTTGCAGATTGCTAGACTGTCACAAACAGATCTGCACTTAAAGCATAAGACCAGCAGCTTACAAAATATTCAAATGCTCATAACTCACCAACAACTTGCCCAATTGACACGTTTTTTGAAGCACACTACTCCCAGCAAGATGGCGCTCAAGCTGATACCAGAAAACAGACTCTAAATGCAGCTAATGATTTAATGCACAAATCCCAATGCTGAAAAAGGTACGGCCCAGCTGAATAAATCGATTTCCCTTTAAAAATTGCAGACTCCACTATAAATTCTAAGAACTGGAGAATATTGGCGCCCTTTACAAACTCAACTATTGATGCAATACCCAGAACTATATTTTTTGTCTTTTTTGAGATATGATTAAAACATGAAATCTGCTGTCTAAACAATGCAATTTCCAGAACTTGACTAATATGCAAAAACAGAAATCTAGAGATTCGAAATGCAGATTACAATGCACAACTTACTACAAAACACTCAACTACGCAAACCTCTCCACTAGGTGCTGTCTCTCAAGCACGAAGTCGAGCCCAGACTAGGAGGCATTCATTCCTCGAAGCAATTCCGCAACCATTTCGGCAGCATAACATTAGCATAGACCAAAGATGCCAAAATGATGAACCAAGTCTTCCTTATATAATTTCCTGCTGACTTCATGAAACCCTAATCTCTTCTTCAAGTCAAAACCCTAATCCTCTTTAAGGAATGGCGTCCTTTTCTTTCAAATTCAATATTGACCATTTTAATTAAATTCGATATTTTAATCATGGCGTCCACTTTAGAGCTTGGTTTTGACTTTAGAAAAATAAGAAATAATCCTTTATGAAGGCGCCACCCTCAAGACCACTTTTTTAAAACAACTTGAAGTCATCAGACTAGGCCAAGGGGGTCAACGTTATAATATAATATTAAAACATGACTTTAATTAATTAATACAACTTATCTCTCCAAATGCGCCCCGAAGCCATCAATGAGCAAGCCAACTGATCAAACTGACATAGGAAGGCAACCATGCTGGACCCGACTGTTGAACTGCCAAAAATAGAATTTACTAAAAATAGTAAATTCTGGAAAATGCTCTGAATGCCGAGATGAACATACCCCTGCGAAGCTCTCTGAAAACCCAGAAAGAATCTGCCATTGAATCCATCATCTCTGAGCAATGACCTCCTCAAAAATAGGAAACCCTAATTTATCTTCCGACTAGCCTTCGGGTTCCCAAAGAAAAGGCCAATGGTTACTGGAAAGATCAGGTTTGAGAAGGGGACATTACAGATTCAGTTAAAAAAATTCAAATTTATGACAATGGGTTTCAGCAGGGTTGAAGATCAGATCAGGTAGAGTTATGAACTGGAAGCCATCCAACTCTTTGAAGAGTATCAGGGCATGCCTGATGGTTTTGAAACACAGGTTTCCTTTAATGATTTCCTGAATTTAGTTGTAACCTTGGAACTTGGAAAAATGGGCTTGGTAAAGTACATTAGAAGAATGATGAAAGAAAAATCAGAAGTTACCCTTGAAGAAGAGTTAGACCAAGAAGAAGCTCTTGTTTGTGACTTGCACCTTTTCAACATCAAATTTGGGCACTCCAATAAGGGTCGGCCCCTATAAGTAATAAATTTATTTAAATTTAATTTCACAAAGTAATGGGTGCCCACTATAAGGGGGTCAGCCCGAATTAAAATAAATTTTAATTTAATTTTTTTAACTCACAAGGAAGGCACTAAGCATGAGGAAGTCAGCTAGCATGAGAATGAATTTTTAATATTATTTTATTGCTGCCCTTGTAATCATTGCAATTTCTTCTTCTTTGATCATCAAATTTTGTCGTGATATTTCTTGACATCAATGATAATGAACTTGTCATCAATCTCCCATACGCCTTTGACATCAATGACAATAATTCTAACAAGAATATTATATCAAACAAGCAGTTGCATTTAACTTACTTAGCCAATCTCCGTTTAAGTCAAAAAAATTCCTACTCTTTTGTATCAACACTTTCCCTTGCAAACTTATCATTTTTAATTTTGTTTTATTTTGAAGAAAAATCAATACACCCTTAAAATCAAAACTTATGGACACAAATCCAGCATGATAATAGCAATCACAAAAGCAAACCCAAAAATATAATTGCTACCTCCAATCAAATGTTGATTGGCTATTCCAGAAAAGACCTAAGGATAGCCATATGCCATAATCAGAACAAAAAATCTATATGCTGAAAACCTTACTAGTTGAGTCAAAAACACCATTGAGCTAATACTGGAATGGTAAACATGCAATTATGTTTTACCCTATGTTCCATGGTGTTCCTAATGTTAGTTTTCTCAATTTTTTTGTCAGGCTGCTATTCTCCTTCGACAAAATTCAGATATCAGTAGCTTTGGGTTTTTTTTTAATCCTTAGCTAAGTGCAGGTCTTTTTTTTAGCATGAAAATGTTTTTCTTATATTTAGAGGGATTCTAAAGATTAGTCATTGTCTATGTTACCAGTTTCCTCTTAAATCCCCCCTAGTACCCATATGTGTACAGCTCGGGTCCGGGTCTCGGGCTGGTTTCCCACTGGATTCACCCCAAGTCCCCGGGAGGGACCCTAGGTGAACCTAGGCCAAACCCAGACAAACCCAAGGGCTGCCCCAAAAAAAAGAAAAAAAAATGTTGTTTTTTTAAACATTTTCATAAACAAAAAAGTGTTTACGTATATAATTGTCCCTAAGTGATAAAATCGTGAAAATGGTGTGCATCATGAAGGTTTGTGTGTTTTCAAAGGCCTTAATTTGGGCTTGGTCCCACCCTATATTGCAATAGGGAGTGCACCAGCAGCACTACCCTCAAACCCCCTGAGCAGCACTTCCCCTCAACCCCGCTAGGGGCGTTGCCCCAAGACCCCCACAAGGGGCACTACCGCTCAACCCCACTAGGGGTGTTGCCTCCAAACCCCCATGAGGGGTGAAGCCCCTCAACCCCATTGGGGTCTCCACTCCCTGCCCCCTCTAGTTAGTAGGATATCTTGTTACATAAGAAACTTCATTACAATGAGGGGGTGACAAGAATTGGGATATAACTCTTGAGTGTGTTGACTTAGATGTTATTGTTGCACAACTTGCTAGAAAACATCTTTAGATAAGGCAACTTGTACAACACATGGCTAGTGAAAGTGGCATTGTAACTAATTGTGGTTCAAGTGAAATTGAACCAAATGTTGACTTTGATGCTTTTAATGAAGAGTGATATGAAGGTTATTAAATATTGATTGTAATTATCATTGTGTATTGACATTTGAAAAATCACTAGATTATGAATTTATGAGTATTTCATTTTTGAAAATTACGAGGCATTTAAATATTTTTTATTGGCAATTAATAAATTATGATTATCATTGTTTCATATTATATAATTTTAATTTTTTGAATACATACATACACATATACATCTATATATGTATATACATGTATATACTATATACATATACATCTATATATATATATGAGTATCATTGTTTCATATTATATAATTTTTTTGAATACATACATACTGATACACATATACATACATACATACATATATATATATATATCCGAACCCGTACCCGTACCCAAGAAAAAGAATTGTCATCCCACCATACCCCACTCTTATACCAAAACCGGTTTAGGTCACTGTTCTTAATTCTCCAACAAGGCACTTTTTGTCTTCTACTTTATTTGCTTTCTGGTTTAGTTTTCTTTAGGACAGTTTTTTTCCTAAACTTGGTGCTCCACTAAGATGGGCGTTTGTAGAGCCTAGAAGCTTCTCTTATTCTATAAAGGAGACCTAAGGCTCATAAGTAATAATAGAGCAGAATTTTTTTTACAACAGTGTAATTCATTTCAGTTTAATAGAAGATAACTTTTTTATTGTTTGTCGTTCATATTTTCAGCGGGGTTTATTTGGAGGTTAGTGTACTTAGGTCTGTTGTTTTGATTTATAGTTGGGGATAATTTTGGAGTGCAGAATCTGCTTATCATGGTCCAAACTTTAACATGCTACAAATGCACATTGACTGGAATCTTCCCAGTCTGTGTATGGAGTGTGCTGCTACCTGTGAGAGGAAGTTGTCGGGAAGATTTCAGTGCCCTTGCTTTAGTGATTGAGGTGATTTCAATGCCCTTGCTTTAGTGATTGAAGTGATTTGAACCTGCTACAGGTTGTAGGGTGTGATGCCCTAAGTGATCCAATGATTCAAGTGTTGACCTGCACCTGTCATAGGCTGCTGATCTGAATTATTCCTAGCTGATCTATCTGATTTCAACATGTTTAAGAAGCTGCAGTCATGATGAGTCTTGGTCTTAGAGTGTGACCACCTAGAGAGTGCTTGCAACTTTACAGTTTGGAACTGCACATTGCAAATGCTACTGGAAGAAGTTAATCTTTGGCTTTTTGTGGATACCAAGGTTGTACCCCTTATCGATCTTGTTCAATTGGCCAAACATAACAAGAGTCAGCCAAGGCAAAGCAAATCATCCTTGATTCCATTAGGGACCATTTTATCCCTTTCATCACAGAGAAGATGACAACAAAGATGCATGATGCCTTGACAGCTCTATTTCGTGCAAGATGCTGCTAAAAAACAAGCTCAATGCCACATGCATGAGCGATACAGACAGAATGGACACTTACATAATGAAGATCACTGAGCTTCAAGATCAGTTTGCTTCAATAAGGGTGAAGGTGGATAATGATGAGTAGGTAACCATAGCTCTAAATGGGTTCTCCAAGAGAGCCTAGGAAGGGTCAAAACTCAAAAGGGAAAAGGAGGACTCAAATTCTTCTAGACAAGGGAAAAATACTTGAGCCATATCAAGTGTTTCAAAGGTCACAAGAATGGCCAGTATGTTTCTCAATCTCTTGAGAAGAAAGAGAAGGGCAAGCAGAAACAATAGAAGCACTTTGAAGGGAGTGCAAAAGTTTCAATAATGGACGAGCTTTCATCCAATCTTCAGACAACCTTCTCCATGGTGTTATGCCTATCTACTAATATCATCATTGGTGTAGGCTGGTAGGTGGAGGAGCATCAAGACACATGATTTTCAAAAAGAAAGCATTCAGTCGTCTTCAACAGCAAAAGGTAGATATACATGTGGATCTTGGTGATGATGCTATATATTTTGTTACAGGGACAAGATTTGTTTTCTTCAGCATGCATTCAGGCAATGTTCTTGAACTCCATGATGTCCTATACGTTCCAAATTAAACTAAAAACCTACTCTCTATGGCAGACATGATAGATCTTGAGTGTGTGGTAGAGTTTGATGATCAACAAGTCATTATCAAAGGTTCCAGCAAGGATACTAGTCAGGTATTAGCCAAAGGTATGCAAGAAGGTTGTCTTTATAGGTTGACTGTTAATCATATGGAGCTTTGATACATGACAGTGGCAAATTTTGCAAGCTTTGGTAAAAGAGACTTGGTCACCTGCACTATGGAGCATTACCTCTCTTGGAGAATATGGTGGAGGGATCACTGACTTCAAGTTAGAGAAGATGGAAGTGTGCAAGGGTTGTGCACTTAGCAAACATGCCAAGGCTGCTTTCCATGGCAATGAGCAAGATTGAGATGGATTATTGATCTGATTTATTCAGATGTATGCATACCTATGTTAGCAACTTCATTGGCAAGAAACATTTACTATGTTTCATTTATTGATGAGTCCTCAAGAAAAATCTGAACTTACTTCATTCCAAAGATGGGATCTTCAGATGGTTCCAAAAGTCCAAACCTCTTGTAAAGAATCAAATGAAAAGAAAGATTATAGTTTTTGAGGTCTGACAATGGAAGCGAGTATACTAACAAAGACTTTGAAGCCTTTTGCAAAGATGTAGGGATCAAGAGGGAGATAATTGTGCTTAAAACCCTCAATAGAATGGGATTGTTGAGAGGAAGAACACATCCATTATAGAGACAGCGACGGGCATGATTCATGACCTAGATTTACCCATGTTTCTTCGCGCAGAGGCATGCAACTGTATAGTTTACATTCTACATAGGTGTCCACATATGGTGTTGAAAAACAAGATGTTAGAAGAAGCTTTCACAAGAGAGAAATTCTTATTTTTCTTATTCTCAGGTGTTTGGGAGTCCTATCTATATTTGTGCACCAGAGAAGAAGGAAAAGATTGAACCCTCCAGCTTAAAGGTTGTGTTTGCGAGATATGTTGAATTCTCCGAGGCTTACAAGGTCTATGTTTCATCACAGCAAAAGATAGCAGTGAGATGAGACATGAAGTTGGACAAGGATGTTTGGTCCTCTAGGTCTTAGGAGCCTCTCATGGAGGTTGAAGTGGGTGAACAGATTGCTGTCCCAAGTGCTATCAGCAAAATACAGCAATACCAACTGCAGTTCAGCCAAGTTCTAGTGCAGCAGCCGATATCTCGTTACCTTCTAGTACAGCCGGGAAGCTTAGATGACTTACTCAAACGTTGCATGAGGCATGTTGTGACCTTTTCACACATCGCCCCATCGCCGATGGGGACCCCCAGTTGTCTGCTTGCTTTTAGGGTTTTGTCTCCTTGCAACGGTTTCGTGAGGTTGCCTTATTGAGAGTTTTAAGTTAGTTTGCCGAGAGTTACCCAAGCCAAGTCAGTAATCCATGCTTGAATCAACGCGTAGACGTCATGGAAGCGCTCAGAAGGCCTAGTAAACGAAGATCGCCTGTGAATTCGGCCAATTCTGACACTTCCTATTTTTTAGGGAAATTTGCTTTTTTCGATTTTTCATTTTCGGCATTTTTGGACCAAACAAGATTCCCTATTTTTTAGGGTTTGCTTTTTCTATTTTTAGAAAGTTTCTATTTTCAGAAAGTTTCTATATTTGGAAAGGTCTCGAATTCCAAAAACGCACTTAGAAGTTCAAAAAACTCGAAGGAACTCTCAGAAAATCAAAGAGAAAATTGAAAAATCATTGAAAATCTGGAAAAACAAAGTAAAAAGCATGAAAAATCAGACCCAAAAAAACATCAAATTCTGGAAAAATCAGTCGGAAATCGATCAGATCTGAAGCAAAATCACAGAGAATCAACTCGAAAAAAGATGGAATTCATGAGAAATCTGGTTAAGTCTGAAATTCGCCATGAAGAAGGTCCTTGAAATGTGGGACGGAAAGAGGAAGGAATGTCTGGAAGCTTGTGAAGTCCGACCCAGCAGTGAAAGAAAAATGTCAAGAACTCATGAAGTCCGCCTTGCATGTCCTAGCCTCCTCCAAAGTCCGCCATGTCAAGTGCCAAAAGGTTATGAAGTCCGCCAGCCTCAAGAGGGATGATGCCAAGATTCTTCAAAGTCCACCAAGCATGTCCAAAGAGGAAGGAAAGTCCGCCATGCACTTGAAGGGAAGTGGCAAGAAGGTTTGGAAGTCCGCCCCACTTGTCCAAGATGCTAAGAAAGTCTGCCTTGACTTGAAAGGAAGTGGCAAGAGGTCAAAGAAGTTCGCCATACACTTGCCAATAGGTTGGAAAGTCCGCCTAGGCACATGGGAGAAGAAGAAAAATCAAAATTTTTGCTAAGTATTGGTGCCTAGCAAGGAAAATTTCGAAAATTTGCTAAGTGTGAGGGCCTAAAAAGGTGGAAAATCGATCTTGGGCTAAATATTATGACATTTCCAAGGGACAAAATGTTAAGCAAAGTGCCAAAAGACTTGGAAGTCCGCCATGTTCAAAGAGATGATGTCCAAGACCAAAGGAAGTCCGCCTTCACCTAGTCCAAGTGCTTGGAAAGTCCGCCATGGTCTATGAAAGGGAAAATTTACAATTTTTGCTAAGTGTTTGGTGCCTAGTCAAGAGAAATTCGAAAATTTGCCTAAGTATAGAGGCCAAAGGATGAAAAAATTAAGATTTTTGGCTAAGTGTTATGGCATTTTCAAGAGGCAAAGTGCTAAGTTTGAAAGGAAAGTGCTAAAGGAAGTGCGCCATGGTATGGGAAAAGTGGAAAAGACTTGAGGAAATCCGCCTAGGATATGGCAAGGGATAAAATGAAATATGCTTAGCATGAAAATAGAATTAAATTGCCTAAGTATGGGCGCCTGGAGAAAATGTTATAAAAATTGATAACTTTGGCCAGAGAAAAATGCACAAGGCAGGGAGAAAGGAAGGATCGCCCTTGGCCAGAAGAGATGGAAATTTGTCGAGCATCATAGAATTGTGCCTAACAAAGATGTCCAGACAAGGATTTTGCCTAAAAAAATTCGTCTGAGCGAGGAAAGAATTGACTTTGGCAAAAGAAAATAAGCTCAGTGCAATTAAAATTTCGCCTCGGCAAAGAAAAATAAGGATCTGGCATAACATTTGACGACGGAATGGCTTAAATTTTGACTTGGCTAGACAAAATTGAGGACAAAATTGGAAAATAAACTTTTAGCCAAAGAAAACGAAGAGAAAATCAAAATAGCCATGGGTCCAAAACGAACGGGTTGGAATAAATTAAAATATTTTAATATTTTAATAATTTATTTCTACTACCTTGGACAGAATAAAATTTGCCAGAGATGTTTCGGAAGAAAATAAATTACGCCAGGCAGAGATGAAATCCGATGGACAAAATTAAATTCGCCATGAATTTTAAAACTTGGAAGGGTCGAATTTAATTAAATATTTAATGTTTTCTTTCAAAATTCGAAAAATCAAAGATAAACATTAAGCAAAAATCAAATTTTTTGAAGATCAATGAGATTTGCCTAGATAAGCTCGAAACGGATTATTTTCGAAAAATAAAGGAAACCTGCCTATTTGAACAATAGAAAAACAAATCGAGATCGAGAGAGAAGATGGCAGTTGCTAAAACAAATCAAGCTCTTCAGCATTATAATGAGTTTCAGCAACTCATTTTTTTCACACACAGTTGAAGAGAAATTTAATCTCTCGGAATTCTCAGGCAGTTGATTGTTTAGTAGGCAAGATCGAATTTTCCAGAGGGTGAAGTAATGTTATGCTGAGAAAGAATTTTCGCTGGAAAGAAAAGGATTTATTTTGAATTCTTCTGTGCAAGAGGGGCGCACTTCATTAATTGCTTTTTGGAGTAAATTATCAGATTTTAAATCTGATTTGCAGCCAGCAGTTCTTCATTGAGGTTTGATGTTCAGTCAAATAAATTCGCCATTCTTCTTCTATCTTTTCATATTGGCAAAAGTTCTGGCCAAAATTTTCACTTCGTCCATGTACTTTCAGCTTGCTTTTTCGCAGCAATTTAATTATTTAACTGGCTGAAAGTAAAATTTTCGAATCCACGGCATGGGAATAAATTATTTGAAAAAGTCTTTGTATTAATGTTAACTTTTGGACTGCAGGTTGACGACCACAGCAGGCGAACCATCAAAGAAGCTGAAAATGAAGTTCGCTAGCAAAGGTGCTCAGCGGGAAACTAAAGTCATTTCAAAATGGAAGAATGTCGTAGACACCGATCTCGGACATGTCAACTTTGATGAATTTAAGAAAAGAATGTATGGACAGAATGGACTTCCCACACCGACAGCCAAACGGATAGTCAGAAAAGGGATTTTTCAGGCAACTGGATTCCCACCGGCAATGGATTGTGCAGAATTGATGGTGGAATGTGCTATCCACTATGATGCTCAAAAGAGGCAGATCATCGCACCTGATGGAAGAATCTTGGCACACTTAAGCGAGGTGGCGATCCAGGAAACCTTCGGCATCCCAAAACATTCACGGACGGTCTATAAGACCAAGGAAGAAGCCAAGAGGTTATATGACAGCAAACCGGATTTGTGCGCCACAACAGTTAACAAGGTATGGATGGACAAGCCTAAGCCATCAATAAAGAAGATGCCCAAGAGACCTCGTCGGACAGATTTCAAAGAAGATTTTGGAGACATCATCTTGATGCTGAACAGAGTAGTCAGCAACCCGCAAGGCACCTTTTTCGAGAGCTGGATGTACTATTTCATAGACGAGATCACTTCTGGCGTCAAAATGTTCAACTGGTCACGGATGATAAGTGACAACCTCCACGAGCAATTGATCAACCTCGAAGAGACTAAGTCTTTTCACATGAGCTCATATATTGTATACTTGTTGGCCAGATCATATAAGTATCCAGGACTAATTTGCAAGGGCAAAGTTGGCAGCGGGGAGAACGAACTCAGGCCTTACGACTGCTACCCACAACTCCAGTTGAAGGAGAAATCTCATTTCAAAAGGGTGCATGATGCCTTCCTAATGCATATTACCAGAAAAATTCAAGGAGTGCATCAGAGGCTGAGCCATGAGGCGAAAAGTCTAATCAGTAAATACGGATCTTGGTTCATCCAGTTCCTGAAATTCACATATGTCAGGATCCAGGGATTTACTGGAAATCCCTATAAATTGCCCATTTATCCGACAAATTGGATGATTTTGCTCGAGGTCCTGAGACAGTTAGAGGAATATCAGAACATCCAGAGGCCAACCAAGAAGGCATCTGTCACATTCCCATTTTTCATCGGGAATATGTTGGAGTATTGTCCATCAGCACAGGCAGCTGAGAGTGCAAGGTTGGAGATCCAGTGGTATCCATTTACAGCCTACAAGTCCAAGGTCAACTTTGACCCACATCATAATATTCGGACAGTAGAGGGGAGAAATGTAATGTCCCCATTTTGGCCATACGCTCTTCTTTGACTGATAGCCTATTTCCGAAAATCCGTAGGTTGATCAGAAGTGAAATTAGGGTTTCGTGGCTTGGAGTTTTGTGGCATTTCATGTTATTTACTATTTTTAGTAAATGCTAGTTGTGGCAGTTGCAGTTGTCTATTCTTAGTTCCTTGCAGTTGGAGCAGTTGTTATATTTTGGCTTGGTCTTCAGAAAGCTTTATTTGGCGAAAATTATTTAATTAAAGGCATTATGTTTTAATTCACTGTTGACCCCCACCTTGGCCTAAGGAGATAACTTAAGTTGTTTTTAATGTGGGGCCATGAAGGGTACGCCTTCATCATAAGTTTATTTATTCTTTATTCAAATATTTCCTCATCTTGAAAGTGGACGCCACTTTTATATTATTTGAATAAAGTGTTTTTCTTTGAGGCCTTTTGGGACGCCACCTTGAGAAGTTGAATGGTTTTTGGTAATTGAAGGGTCTCCTGTGTCTTTTGGTCTGCTTCTCAGGCATTTGAAGAGTTTGTGAGCTCTTATTTATTGAAGGTCTTTGCTCCAGCATTTCATCCATGAAAATTATGCTAAAGTTATGCTGTCGAAATGACAATTGACATATTGCTTCGAGGATGTCTACCTCCTAGCCTTTCATCCAATTTCGTGTTTGCAATATAACACCTAGTTGGCTACATTGCTGCTTCTCAACATCAGACTAGCAGATTGAGCATCAAAGATTAATGAATTTTGGAGTATTTTCACAGTTTGAGTTCCTGGTTTTTGCTACAGCTGAAGCTGAGTTTTGTTCATATCTTTTGGAGTGAATTTTATTTTGTTCTGGGTACTTTGGCCATCCATTTGTTGACTGAAGGCGCCACTTTCCACAAAGTATTGGAATTTAATTCCAAGTATTTAATTTTTACTTGCAAAATCGATTTTTGGTGAAGGCCGTACCATCTAGAGGTGCATTGGAATTCGTGCCAAATAATCTGGAGACTTTGGTGGCTGTTTCTGGATTGCATCTTGGGCGCCAGACTTCTAGGGAGTATTTGCAACTTATTTCACGTCATTCGGAGGAGAATTGAGTGAGTTATGAACATTTCATTGATTCTCATAGTTGCAGATTGATATTTCCAGTTTACAGTTTTTGTATCAGATTGTAGAAGTTCTGATTTCTGATTCATTATCAGCTGTTAGAGAGTTAAACAATCATTGAAAAACATCTATTAATCTTGTGTTTGAAGATTATTGTATTTCCTATGTAATTTGCAGCTTATTTCTCATTTGTACAAACTGTAAACAGTAGTACTGTTCCAGTTTTAATTGCTGCAATTTCTTTCTGTATCTTCTCACATAAGTCCCCTGGATGGTTTACCGCCAGTGTGGTTAAATTGATTGTAATCTGTGTTACACGGGGACGCGTCCCCTGCCCCAAAACCCCCTGTACCCGTCCCCATCCGTCCCGGGGACGGGGAGACGCATCGGGGACAGTCCCCGGCCGTCCCCAAAATTGAGAAATTAATAGGAAACGGCAGGGGACGTTTCCTGTCGTCTGGGAACGTTCCCCCGTCCCCGGGGACGGCAGGGGACGTTGGGAACGTCCCTCGCTGTCCCCGGGGACGGCTTGCCGTCCCCTGTGCATATGAACATAAAAATCACATTTTTCTTTTTAAAAAACGTTTTATAACTGCGTTTGGCTTGTCTTCACCTATTAATCTTTTTAAAGGCAATTTTTAAAGTGGCAGCATTTAGCCATAAAAGAAATCAAGCATCTAAACTCAATGTCATATAAAAATTGCCTTTTAGGAAAGCATCAAGTTGCCAAACAAATTCTACAGAACAAAAAATGACTTCTATAAAATTTTCCAGGAAAAAATAGAAATTAACATCCACTGCATTTAGCTATGAAGTATTGATCTCAATATTATAATTTTTTATGAGTTAATTTGAATATAACCATAAAATCGATACTTGTTATTGCTAATGTCAGTTTTTAGTGTTTATTATTGGTTTGCAGGCCTAAATCAAGGAACATCCCAAAAGGGGACATTTCAATCTTCCTTTTAACTCTTCCATAGAATCTCTTCTATGAGTGCATAGGCTATGATTTTCCAGAGGTCCATATTTGCAGTTTGATCGATCCCATAGGATGTTCCGTTTCAGAAATAAGTATGTTTTTACTTATTTGCAAACAATGTCCAGGTTTTTTGGAGTTTCACTTTGGATTGGAGCAATTTCAAGTCTCCTATAGAACATTTTGTATGGAATATCATTTTAAAAACCAAAATAGTTGAATTTTTCAAGCTTTGTGGAGAAAACTGCGTAACAATATTTCCTTTGATGTTTCAGATCACACAGCCTGAAAAATTCACATACATCAACCATAAAAATCTAGTACTGCTAATTACCAAAATAGTTGATAAATCTATTTGTAGTTTACAACTTTTGGGTCTCTGTGATAACAAGTATCTCTGCCTCTGGGTTTATAGCTGAGTAACATAGTGCCTTTTTGTTAGCTTACCATAAAAATTAGAAATTGTTCTAATATATCTTAACTCCAATCATGTGTTCTCACAAAGAATGCCTTCAATTTCAACTCGATCTAATTAGTCTTCAACATTCCAGTTATAATAAAACCCCATTCAAGACCAATATTAAATTGATTATGGATCAAAGAGATCCAAATATCAAGGGTATACATGCTTCAAAAAACAATGAAAATATCAACCATGGGCATAAAACATTCGAGCCATAAAGTAATGGCATTGCTAACCTTTGACAACACATCGCCATAGCTCCATCTGTTCTGACTGGGACATGTTCATGACATTCTTTATATTTCCATTTATTATGTAGGATGCCTGGACAGTGGACTCACATTTTGGAATGATAAATACTTGGAATTAGAATGTAAATCTCACCAATTTAGAAAAACAATTCATCAGTAAATATTATGTTTAAAGTGGCAGCATTTAGCCATAAAAGAAATCAAGCATCTAAACTCAATGTCATATAAAAATTGCCTTTTAGGAAAGCATCAAGTTGCCAAACAAATTCTACAGAACAAAAAATGACTTCTATAAAATCAAGTTGCTACTACTCTCGCGATTTATTATATTGGTGTGAGCAATTATTAATTTATTGACATATATCTCTCTCTTTCCCTCTCTCTGTGTATAATATAATAATATATTAATAAATTTTGAAAAAATCATATATATATATATGTATTTTGTATGTCGCCGTCCCCTACCGTCCCCTAAAAATGGGCCCCTAGGAAACGTCCCGGAAACGCGTCCCCAGCCGTCCCCCCGTCCCCGTCCCCAAAAGGACCTGGAACATAGATTGTAATATCTTATACCCACTCATAGTGGTGAATCCCCACAGTTCTATGGATGCCCGCCGCAGCGGATGAATTGTTTTCTATTGTAATCTTTTCCCCCCACTGTTTGGTGGTAGTGTGGAACTGTTTCTCATGGCTGGTTATCCGCCTATTATTTCATAATTTCAATCTTTAACACTCCGTCATATGTTAGCACCTCGCCCTCAGTGGGATCTTGAGTGCACATTCTTGACGTTGAGTAGTTCTTCAATTCAAGTTCAGTTTTCAGTTTGATGCTAACGCTAATCCAATCAACTATTGCTGGTTATGTTGTGTTAAATTATCGAAAAAATTGGTTAGCATATTTCAAGAAAGTACAAGCACAGAGTGGAACTGGAAGATTTATGGGCTAATGCCGCCGATGAATACGAAGTTAGGAGGAGACTATGGTCCAGAATGCCACTAGACTTCATGAGGGCAATTGAGTTATGTCGGGTGCCTGACCAGTTACAAGATGATGGGAATTATATCCAGCCACGCTTTGAAGAAAGTCGACCTCTTCCTCCCGTGAAATGGTCAAAACCTGAGCACGCAGACTTGGCAACCTTGATGAGACCAGTGACTAAATACTCTCAGTGGTGGGTTGACTATCATGCCCAAGAAATGAGACAGAGAAGAATAACGCTCACATATGATCTACTGAGTGAGTCAGAATCGTATTCTTCTAATGCCGGTGCATCCCATCAGGACTTGGTCGAGATTGGAGAGAAGAGGAAGGAAATAGTCCCAAGTACAAAGCCTGCTTCCAAAAGGCATAAGGGAGAACCATCTTGTTCAGCAGCATCTCGAAACATTGACGAGCTGGTGGCTACCATAGATGAGTCCTTGGTAGAGATACTTGTACCTCCTGCAGTTCAGGAAGAGAACGATGAACCTATTCAGCTGGATGATGAAGAGCCTTCGTCACCTACGGGCATGGAAATCTTAGGTTCAGACAATGAGATAGAAGTCCGAAATAATGACTTCGAGGAGGGAATGATTTCCGCTCTCAGGGAGGTTGTGGATGTTCCAAATGAAGAAGAGGTTCAGGTAGAAGATGGAATTGAGCAGCCGACCATTCCAGATTGGCTGATAGAGAGAATGAAGATTTAGGTACCTATAGAAGCTCAAGAAGAGGAGGATGATACTGCCGATTTCTTGGCAAGGTTGGAGCAAGTTGCAATCAAGAAGCCTGCCAAGAAATTCTCTACCATTCAGAGGAACAAGACAAGCAACCGTTCCGTACACATTGCAGTACCCATAGTGGACAAGCCACGAGACGAGATTACTCCTCAAGAGTATGCCATAACTACTGTAGATCTTGGCCCAACCTCAAAAGGTCAAGAAGTGGAGAAATTAGATAATTCTGTCTCGACCATCAAAGCGAGACTGGAAAAGGAAGTGGCTAAGAAGAAAGAGTATAAGAAGGAGGTTGAACGCCTTAAGGAGTACATACAACATTTGACCCAGCCACTTGATCAGGGTAATGTGGTAGCTTCTCCTCTCCTCAATTCATCACAGGAGGTGACCAAGGATGTCGAGCACGGAATGGTAACGGCCAAGGAAGCTCAGGACTGGATGGCGAGTGAAGGCACTGAAGCGGCATTGTTCATGGAGAAACTGGCACTTGCTTATGGGCAAACCTCATATTTTCTTTCTAGACTTATTGATATGGCGAAAACATAGGAATGTGTTCCGGATATGCAGGAGAGGCTTATTCCATGCCTCGGGCTATTGAAGGGCACTCCAAGAGAGGAGTTGGTCAACAGAAAGGTGATTGTTGCAGGAGCAGCATATGATTTCAATCACTGGTTTTGGGCAGTAACTATACGTAGAGAAGTTTTGGAGAAGGCGAAAGTGGATGGACTTAGAATTGAGGAGCAAGTAAAGGAAATTCGAGAGAAAATTCATATGACAGCTGCAGAAGTGTTTGATCAAGAGATCGTCCAAGAAAAGGATATGCAACTGGAGGAGTTGAAACGAAAGGTTCAAGAGGTTTTCTTCTCGACTACTGGACCACTTCTAAGACAGGATTTTGCGAAAGTAGCAAGTCTTTCAGCCATCCGAAGTGATTTTGGGAAGCAGGAAGCAGATTGGGCAAACACTTTTGCCAAATGTGCAGAGAACTTGGATGAACTTGAATTCCGGATCAGCATGCTGCCACCTGTCACGATGGAGGAGGTCATTGCAGTAGTGTCCAGGTTCGTCGAACGCGATGCTGCTCAGAAGGATAAGGACACCTCTCCTAGATAATAGTTGCAACTGCCTCTCTACTGATAGTTTACTGATTGATGACTTATGTTATTTTGGGCAACCCTAATTAGGGTTGAGTTGTAATAATCTTGGTCGTTGATATTGTTTTAATCTCGGCCCTTCATTTCATTTTTGAAACTCTATATAAACTGATGATCTCTCACTTTCATTTGTGTGGAGACAGTATATGAGATTGTTGCATTGAGACTATTTCGAATAATAAAAGCTCTTATGCATGATTTGCTTTGAATAACTTTTATTGTCAAATAGTAAGTGAGGTTGCATATCTTCTTCCACCATAGATTAAAGTTAGCACTAAGTTAAATAGAATTTGCTTTGAAAGTTGGTTAAGTGAATGATAGATTGATCGTATTGATTCAATGGTGACGTATTGCTCATACTTTCTTCGAATGGATGATTTGCATTCAATGCGTAAAGTTAGCCTAAGCTTATAATCATGAAAGCTTAACTTCAGCCTCATTCGAGGTTTGAAAATCATTATCACACCCCTAGAAGATTGCACCCACTTTGTGTATGTTGTCCTGCAAGAGGCGAAACAAAGTGCGGTTATTTCCCTTCACCGAATCTTATTGTCTCTTGAATTCTTAGGCATAGAATAGATTCTCTGAACCCTTATCCTTTTTGCCATTTTTGAAGTCCCGATTGAAGAGAGCCTTTAATGATGAATTCCCTAAGTCCTAAACTTGTGAAGATTTCCTTAACGTAAGCCCCCTTGTTTATTACCAGCAAATCACAACGCCCATTGAGCTTATCCACACGTCAAGACTTGACTAAAGAAACCTTGGAATCGCCAATATGATCTTCTTGCAATCTTAGCATACGCGGTGGTTTTTCAAGAGAGGATAGAGTGTCTCTGGACATTTTATTCTTAAGTGTTTGGTGGATGATAAAACGTACACCAACAAGGCACATGAACAATTGGAAGCACCAAAGACTTCTTTCCAGGTGAGTCATCCCCACTAAAACAATTATGAGATATATCTTCCAGTTTTCAGGAAGCAAATCAAAGTTGGTATGGCAAGATGTCGTGGTAAAGGAGCATAACTCCACTATACAGAACAATGTTTAGGAGATTGTGCCAAGAATAGATGGGAAATTAGAAATTGATACCAATTGATTGTAATGGGTGAAGCATGGAGCAGATGGGAGTATAGATAAATACAAGGTGAGATTGATTGCACAAGGGTTCTCTCAAAGAGGGAGTTGACTATGATGAGACCTTTGCTCTAGTTGCAAGATGCATTTTTGTCACAATAGTTATGTCTCTTGCATCTGAGTTTGTTAGTCTTTATATCAAATGCACATATAGACAATTTTTCTAAATGGAAAAATAGACGGAGAAGTGTATATCAATCAGCCTGAGGGTTTGAGGTGGCCTAGGCAAGAGACCCATGTATGTATGTAGGTTGAAAAAGACCATGTATGGGCTGAAGCAAGCACCATGTGCTTGGGATTAACTGATTGATAAGAACTTGTGGAAATTGGGATTTACCAAAACCGCTGCAAATATTAATGTCTAATATCTATTTGATAAATTGGATCTTTTAGTTTTAGTCCTATATGTGGATAACCTGATCCTTATATGTAGGAGTGAGAAGCTCATAGCATGGTACAAGGGGGAGTTAGCCTCTGAATTTGATATGAAGGATATTGGTCTTATGCACTATTTTCTAGGTCTTGAGATCTGGTAGAGTACAAGAGAAGTCTTCCAAGGTTAACAGAAGTACATAAAAGAGATTCTAAAGAAATTGCATATGATGGATTGCAAACCCCTTGCTACTCCGGTGGTTCCAAATTTGAAGTTGACTATAGATTCAAAGTCAAATTTCATGGATCCTTTTGTGTATAGGCAATTCATAGGTTTCCTCATGTATTTGGTAATACTCGACCTAATATTTGCTTTGTAGTGAATACATTGAGCCAATTCACAATTAAGCTAAGGCAAATTATCTAGTGTACTACCAAGTATGAGTTGCAATATTTGGAGAGCAAAATTCATTATGAGTTGAGATATGCTAGAGATGGAGTTAATGTTGCATGGCTTTGTGGATTCGAACTGGGAACGTGATCCTAGTACTAAGTCTTCAACATTTTGTTTCAACTTGGGGTCTAGTATAATATCCTGGTTTAGCAGGAGCAAGTGGTCATATGTCATAACCCCTCAATACCTTGATAATTATTTTGCATGACCCCTAGCCCCGATGTATTTTGGACTAGGGGTGGAACTTTAGACTCCAATGTGCGGATATATGTATCAATGTGTGTGTGCGTGTGTGTGAGTTAAATGTGAACCTTGATGTTATTGTTATTAAATGTGATTGTCAATCTTATTATGTTGTTTAAATTTAAAGCATGAAATGTTTGGATTAATGTGGACTAATGATTTGGCTATTGTATTTGTGTGAGGATTGCCGTTGGATGCAGGTACCAGGAGTGCAAAGTGAGGTGGATTATGTGGTTCCATTGGTTGAGAGAAAGATAAAAGGTATGTCATTTCAGAGTTAGACCTTGCCTGTGGTTTTCGTCACCCCAAGATTCAGTCTACCTAGGATTTTGATATATATATTATTGCTATAGTTATTTGTTCCAACTAATTAAAGCCAATAGGTTAGCTTAAAATATTTCAACTATTTGGCATTGCTTAAGTGGTGAATTTATTAAAAGTCTATGAATAAAAGGTAAAATTAAAAATAAATAAATTCATAAAAGTAAAATAAAATAAATAAGGTTAAATAAGAAAATAATAAATTATATAAGGAATAGCTACCAATATTAATGTGAAAACAAATTAAGGCAAACAAATAATAATAGTTTCCTTTCACCTATGATATAAAATAAAGGCTAAAGACTTCCATCGAATAAATAAAATGAAAGAGAAGAAATAAAGCTTTCATCAAGCAAATGAGGAAAGAAAGGAGGATGCAGGAAAAAAAAAAATGAGATGCTTTCACGGGAGAGGAAGGGCGGCGTAGAATAGCAAAGCAGGGAGGCTATCAGAAACCTCGACCAAGGAAAGGAAGAAGCGTAGCTGGTTGAGGAAGCAAAGGAAAAAAAAAGGACATCAGAACATTTTTTTAAGCCTGGCGACCCCTGCAATTGAAAAAATGGCGGGATGAAGCTTGAATGTCACGCCATGGAGAACCACGCCCATCCCGTCTTTAAAAATATCTGACAACATTTCATTTTTGCAAGGAGAAAATCGGGGAAAAAGAAGAAGGAAGAGGCGCGCAGCAGAAGTGTGTGTTGGTAGCGACTAGGGTTTGAGTATTGTTGATTTGAGGCATCTTATTCTCAGGTGCAAGCTTTCGTTTTTTTATTTGCAGTTATTATCTTCTGTTGAAAGTTGAAACCCTTATGAAATTTCCTTTTTGTATGGTTACTCTGTCATTTGAGAGTTTTGGGGAAAGATTTGTTGTCTCACACACAAGACTTGCATCTTACTTAGAATGGTAGAGGACTTCCTTACTCTGTTAGCTAACTAGATATATATTATTATATATATTTATTTAATCAGCTTCCTTGAGCTATTCAACCACAACCACTCTATTGGCTTGCTTTGCCAAATCGTTTACCAGACATTATGTTGGGTATAGGCTCTTGCTGTATGTGAAGTGTAGAAATATTATGTTGTACCGAAGAGTTAATGGTGTTCTTTTAAATCTGATTTATAAGAAAGCATAAAATAGGGTAAAACAGTTGGTAAACTTGTTTCCAAGCCCATCAAAGACTCTATTTTGGGCATTATTTTTGGGGCAGCCCCTACATCAATACAGCCACCTCATACTACCATTAGAATCTTGTTACATTGTTGTGCATACATACTGCCATTACAATCCTGTTACATTATTGTGCATACATACTGCCTTTACAATCTTGCTGCTACATACTGATGAAACCTACTTTGTTGTGCATGCATATTGCTGTGACAAGTCTGACTGTTCATACATATTGTTGAAACAAACATTGTTGGCAAATTCACACAATTGTGCATACATATTGATGTGGCAAGTCTTGTTGCTCATACGTATTGTTGATACATCTTATTGTCACACATACTTGGATGTTTATCCATATTGCTGAGGCAATCTTTCTGTTACAAACATGCTGCTAATACATCTTATTGACACATATACTTGGCTGTATAAACATAATGTTGTGTCAAACTTGTTGTTACATACAAACGGTTGATACATCTTGTTGCCACATACACTTGGCAGTACATACTTATTGTTGGGACAAATTTTGGCTGTTGTTGTCACTCGTTGATACAAGCTAAGGTTGGATTGCTGCTGCATATCAAGGCTATAAACATAATATGCTGCATATAGAAAAAAAGCATAACTGGAAAACATGCATTTTGTTAGCTGGAAATGTGTAGTGATCAGCTCTTATAGTTGCCAATTTGTGTAGTGTAAAAGTTAAAAGGAAACTGTGAAATTTGGAATGGACAATATATTTTATCTTTGGCACTCCAAGATTAGCCAGTAACAAGCAGTTAGGTACAGTATCCAAATAACAACTTGAAGTTGTCTATGATTCATTTTAAGGCTGTATAGTACCATGATTTATTTCTAAACTATTCTTGAAATTAGGTCCATCAAAAGCTAGCAATCTCCTTGAGAATAAATATATATATATCAAAAGCTAGCAATCTCCTTGAGAATAAATATATATATATTCCACACATATCTTCACGAAGAACTCGGTAAACCTCTCTTGAATAATGTTTTTCATTAAATTTTAATGGTCTGATTTTTTTTCAAACATTAGGGGGTTAAGTCTGTGCGGATAAATGGATAATATGCTAGATTTTGGCCTTAGGTAAATCTGCTCATTACCATCTGCTCGGTAGGCTGTTAAGACATCCATCCATCCACCTTTTAATAGCTGTTATGATCGGTTGATTGATAGGGCATTCTTACTAAACTCACCGGTGGCATTATGAGAGTGTAGCCCTTATGAGTCTCTGCATTAGGAACATTCCTAAAGGATAGAATGAATTAGAACTTTTTCCCAGAAGGACGAAGAGTGATTTTTCCAAACATGGCTGCAATCTGGACGGAATCTACTAAGCTTGGGTTGGGAACCTACTTCTAGTGCAGCGCTAAGCCTGAGCTAAGGTTTAGTACTTGCTCGAGATGGACAGTAGTCTAGGAGTAGTACTAGGCTCAAGATGGATAAAAGACTAGGGGCAGTACAATACTTGAGATGGACCATAGTCTAGGGGCAGTGCTAAGCTCGAGATGGACAGTGGTCTAGGGGCGACACTAAGCTTGAGATGGACAATAGTCTAGGGGCAGCACTATGCTCGAGATGGACAAGAGTCTAAAAGCAGTACTATGCTCGAGATGGTCATTAGTCTAGGAGCAACTATGCCAACAATGGTTACCTTAGTTTGCTTAGTTAATAGATGGACAGCAGGAAGGCAGATTCCCAACAAGCTGAAGTAGGCAGAAATAACCCCTTGTGTAAACCCTATAGTTGTTAAAGGAATTATAAGCTTATTATTGTTAGGTGCACCTTGAGAAGAGGGTCACTAGGACGCCATATCTGCACATAAGCCTAAGGGTTGGAATGACAACTCTCTCTCTCTCACCACGGGCCACATAATCCGCTTGGAGGGGTGGATAGGGTTGAATCCACTTGGTTAGGATCAGTTTGCACCCCATCACGAGCAGAGTAAGCGGGGACGCGGAGATAACTTGAACTCATCCATGAAGGTATGTACAAGCCAGTTTGAAGCTTCCTTATGGTTTAATGCAGCAAGTTGTACTAATGGATTATGTAACTGACATGATATGAAACTGCTTAAGTTGATCTCCATTATTGTTTATATGATTCTAACCTTCTATGTAATCCTTTTTGCATCATGATGAAGAAAAAAAAAAATTGCAGAAATTCTCCTCTTCATTGGGGCAGATTTTACATCATACCATTGATTTTACCCAAGGCAAAATACATAACAATATGCTAGTTGACTTTGCAAGTTGATAGCAAAAATTACTGATC
>VDFB02334031.1:74527-136526 GCA_007258455.2 Sequoia sempervirens | reverse complement strand
GTGTGTGAGTAAAATATGTGTAATGAATGACAAACACACCTAATAAGACATTATATTAAGATATTTAAACAAACAATTAATCTAATTAAAGTAGGAAATCTCTTAAAATCGTCCTATTGCTCTTTATCTCCAAAGATTTATTAAATCACTGTGGCTCAGATTGTGTAAGCACTGTGACTGTTAAAATGACAATCTAGAGAATGAGATATTGTTAAATGCAGGAATCTAATCCTATATAATGATTGCTAAATGATATGGTGATGATACTGTGGATGAAAATGACATGAAAATGATAAAACAAACTACTGTAAACTAAGATGCAACTAAATGAAAAGCCATGATTATGATTGCTATTCTAAAATAATTTTCTAATTACTATTTTTTGTTTGCTCAATGCTCAAATGCTTAATTGCTCTAATGCTATTTCTGCAGAGTAAGATTGCACAAAGTTGGGATCCATTTCCTGTAGAAAGAGGTTGTATTTATAGATTCTCGACAACATATTTATAATGTGGCAGCAAGTAAGGATCTGGATTTGATTTGAAAGATTCAATGGTGAAAGATGAAGAATCTTGAGAAGATTATGGAGACTGTTCCTCCCCACAAAAACATTTAGCCAGAGGATAGGAAGAATCAATGAAAGAAGATGAAGAAGTTTGCTTGTAATTTGTCTCCAAATTTGTTCGTGAAGGCTGAGTTGAATTAATTAGATATAAAATATCTAATTTTGTTGACCAGTGGATATGATGAGTGAAAAGAGGAAATAGCTGTAGAAATAGGCTTTTAATTGAATATTTGGATTTATTCAATTTAGGAAGAAATTGAAAATATTCAATTTAGAGGAAATTGAAATATTTGGAAGAAATAACAATTATTAAATAAAACAAATATTTGAAATTTTTAAATTTAATAGAAGAGGGATAATGATAATTAAATAAGACTATATGATTTAGTTTATTTAATTAAGAGGGAATAAATAATTAAATAATACAAACTATTGAAGATTATTATTTAATTAAAAGAGAATAATTAGAAGAATGTAAATATAATAGAAGAAATAAAGAAATGAACTATATAAATAAATAATTTTATTTATTTAATAGTAGATGAATTAAAGTTTAATTAATCAAATAAATGTATTTAATTAATTAGATTTATCCAGACCATTTTTAGGTGTATACATTTTCCCCTCTTTGAAGTGATGTGTTTACGCATTGCTTCAAAGAAAATTTTGCTGTTGCTGCCAGTATTGACAAAAAAAAAAATTAGTATGCCCCAGATGTTGATTTTCAGGTGACGATGGATATATGCTCCCTCGAGAGATAAATCGATGATTTTGTTTTATTTTTTTGGATTTTTTCATAATTTTTCAAATTTTTATGATTTTTTGATGATATGATAAAGATTTTCAATTTCAATGATGCAAACTTGATTTATCTCCTGAAATATGATGTTTACTCTGCCAAATGTGATATATTGATGAATTAAACTCCCCGAAAAATAAATAAATAAATCCCACCAAAATCCTTCTTAATTAACCTATAAAAGGTCAAAAAGTTGGATTTTCAAATTCATTTGTGCATATTGAGTTTTAAAATTTGAGAGTGAGAGCCAACTTAGCAGTTGGAGAAAAATGGTTATTCCATACCACACTCATCATTTCAAGCGCATGTGACGACACAATTGCCTGACCGCATATGGACCTCTAGTATGTACCCCAAAAACCTCCTCGTGATTTGTGCTTTTTGATTTTTGTGCATTTATGTTGTTTGAATTCAATTTTTGAATTTTATAACGCTTTGACAACCTGATGTAGCACATTCATCATTTTTTTTAGTGCATTTGCCATTTTAGCACATAGATAAGATTTCGTAGTGCATAGATAGGTAGTTGTAGCACGTAGACCAAAATAGCACTTAGGATAGATAAAGTAGCGCATAGACATAGGGTTCTAGTGCATTGACCGAATTAGCACTTAGGATAGATAAAGTAGCACATTGAATAACTAAAATGGCACATTGGATGATATAGCGCATTGGTCACCTGTAATAGCGCATTGACACCTTGAAATGGCGCATTGGCTGATTTAGCACAATGAAACACTATTTTGGCACATCGATGAATTTTAATGGCGCATTGACTTTTTCTGGCATATTGAAATATTGTTTTAGCGCTTTGAAGTTAGAAAGATGTAAATTGTCAGTAAACTCTATGATTTTGATAACTTTTGATCACGTCGGCCTTTGAGTTGATGTTGATTGATGATCCTGATAGGTTAGATGCTTATTGATCTCATGATAGGTGATATGCAATAATTGATTGATGATAATTGACCTCATGATAGGTGAGGATCAATGAAAAACTGATGATTGACCTCATGATAGGTGAGGTTCATTGATAGATTGATTGATAAACCTCATGATAGGTGAGGTTCATTGATAGATTGATTGATAAACCTCATGATAGGCAAGGTTCAATGATAATTTGATGATTGACCTCATGATAGGTGAGGTTCAATGATAGTTGCTCACGAGATTTGATCAAAGTATCATCAAAGTTGATTAGATTTGATAGGCTGATTGATGTTTGATTAATTGACAAAGATTACTGACCTTCGATATTCTATGATGATAGGAGCCTTTGACGAACTTATAGATTAGAGAGCAGTTTCCTAGGACATTTGATTTGATACCACAACTAGTACAACTTGAGACAT
The DNA here is from genome assembly GCA_007258455.2 of Sequoia sempervirens. NCBI lineage: Eukaryota > Viridiplantae > Streptophyta > Pinopsida > Cupressales > Cupressaceae > Sequoia > Sequoia sempervirens. The sequence continues at coordinate 133,810 of VDFB02334031.1, read as the reverse complement.
CAGTTATCACATGATGTGGTTTGTCTTCTCTTCTAGATATGCCCCAGATTAGGATTAATTAGGGACTTTTGACAGCCTTAGTAGAGAGATGGCATAGTGAGAACAATACCTTCCACCTTCCTACTGGCGAGATGAAAGTGACTCCAGAGGATGTATGGTAGATCTTGTGGATACTTGTTGTTGGGGAGTTGGTAGTTTATGATTCTTTTGAGCAGGGTGGGACTGATGCACTGCGCTGAGTTTTTTAGGATGATACAATTTGTGGATACGATATTCCATGGCGAGAGATGGTTGATGCCTATACTACCTTGCCATCGGTACTTGCTGATTTCATTGGAGGGTTACTTTGTCCTGATCGCAAGTCAAAGGGACTTTCAATTGGGTGGGGTCATATTTTGGAGAGTACAATCGTCCATGGTACTAGATATGCTTGGGGTATGTGCATGCTTTCCCACCTATACCATGATTTGCATCAGGTGGTCTACCTTGGAGGGGCCAGTTTACCTTCAGGAGTTACATTACTTTAGGTGTGGGCATGGGAGCATATAGTGGCCACTCGTCCAATTGCAGATAGATAGCGACCTGTGATGAGGCCATACATTCTTGTATATGCAGGTCCAATTACTCAGCCTAGAATAGGGAAACTGGAGCATTCGAGGAGAGTCCTTGATGATGTAGAGGCAGTTACATGGCGACCCTATCTTGATTGTGAGCACTGGCTGAAGGATGATACAAATATTCTATACTTATGCTAGTCCATGTACCTGATTGGTAGGACATGTTACATCATTGAGATATTTTTGCTAAGGAGGGTGCTTAGATAGTATGGTAGATTATGGGGCATGCCCTAGGGTGTTGCACATTATGCATGATGCCAAATAGATGCCACCGAGTGGGGACCCTACTTATCATATGATACTGCAGTGTAGGAGTACTGGGGTCTACAGGCCTTTATTTGAGAGATTCATCCTAAGATCATTGAGGCTTTGATTACCGAGGAGTATGGACAATACCTTGTTTTACATCCATTCCCACATATATCCATCCCAGATGAGCCAGTGCTGATACCGAGTGAGGAGGATATGGTAGTTGCACATGGGCGCTGACGGAGGAGAGATGAGGGAGATGAGGAGGAGGTGTCGAAGGATGTTGAGAGCAGTGATGATGAGGAGAGAGATGGAGATGGATATGGAGATGATGATGGAGATGGGGATGATGGAGGAGATGAGGGTGGAGGAAGCCCAAAATTTGAGGTTAGAGACTTCGTGGTGCCTCATAAGAGGTGATCATTGGTAGCTCTAGCAGAGCAACATGTGCAAATTGGAGTACCCTCCCAGCAGCAGCATACCCAGATTGCCATCCTGCAGGTTTAGGTGCAGACACTACAGGGTCAGCTGGCATAGGCCCAGGGGTTATTAGTCCAGACATAGACATAGATGCAGACACAGGTACATGCATAGGCTCATGCATAGGATCTCTCACAGGTACATGCACAGTTGACAGCTGCACAGGCACATATATGCTCTTTGACAGCTGAGAGAGATGCAGTTAGATAGATTGCAGAGTAGGCACATGGATTGGATGATAGACTGCAGAGATTAACTGAGGGTACCTCCTTAGATGATTATATGAGAGAGGTTACTTGTGTGGGTCGAGAGGCTAAGTATTATAGAGGCCGATACCATGATGCAGTTCTGACAGAGCAGAGAGTTAGTTATGCTCAGTCTTGATCTGGCAAGACTCATTCCAGGACTACCAGTAGGGGTGTGACATAGCCTCTTCTAAGAGATCTGAGAGATCTTGGTATGTCTGGTGGGGGAGACACTGGTCTCAAGATGCTGGCACCATCTGGGGCTAGCAACACATAGCCTCAGGATTGGATTCCCTGTTGTATTTTAAGACATGATGTATACTCCAATTTTTGATTCATGACCATTTTGATTTTGTATCTCTTTACACTTCAGACATCATTGTATACTTGACATTATGATTTTTGAGATTTATATGATATGTAGTAGATTTATCGATCTATATGTGTTCTATATGGTTCCATGATGGATGCTTATGATGGATGCATTTAATTTCCTATTCTATATTCCATGTGATGTTTTATATGATGATGTTATGGATGTAATTTATGATCATGATAACATGCTATGATTTTATGATGTTTTATTTATGATGTTAAATGTGATTATGCTTATAATGATGATGAATGAATGCATGGTATGATCATGTGTATATACGAATGATATGATAATGCAATTAAATGTATAATTTTGGATATGATGTTTCTATGATATATGACATGATGATGCAAATGGGATACAATGCACTTTTTTATTTTTTTGGCATTTCAAATGCAAATATATGATGTAATGAATGGATGAATGAATGATCAAATATGACGATACTTCTAATGTATGGTGTATGATATGATAATGTTAATGAAAATGCAACTATGTAGATGATTTTTTTTTGATATTTTTCTTATACTTATATGATGTGATGCACAAATGAAAAATATGATATGATAAATGCAAATTTAATGTATGAATGATTAAATGATATGATAATGCCTTCCAATGTATGCAATGCAAATGATTATGCAACTATATGATAATGATGATGTTTTTGTTAATGTCAAGTATACTCAATCCCTTAATGATGAAAAATAACATCATTTTTTAAAATTCTCCACCAACCTTTGGAATAAACTACTCTGCAGATGCAAAACTAACATAAATGCAATCTAATTTAACCATGCAGATCTAGATATGTCAAAGTTGTCATCTTAACAGTCCATTTATTGTGATTTTTATCATCATTGAGCCTTTAAAATGTTGAAAGTGAGTACAAGCATCAATGGTATAATTTAGACCAATGATGACTTGAGTACTACTTTCATGAATTTTTATATTGCAAGTTAACAAAAGCATCTAGGTATAATTAAACCGAGATGACTTGAACATTTCTTGCGTAAACAGAAAATAATCAATAATTTTACTATGTGAATTTGGAATGTCATCAGTGATACTTTGTAGAGAACGTCTTGCGACAATTCACACAATAATAATGATCAAATCACAGACAACAGACAAAGAAAATACAATTCTCCTTCCTAGCTTCTCTAGTTCAATACATCATCGAGTTGCTCCAAAGAAATGATAACAAATATCAAAGACAACATTTGAATATTCAAGCTAAAGCGATAAAATCACGATTCAAAAGAAAATCATCCATCTAAAGTTGTTTTGATTGATTTGATTTCAACTGTTTGATATTGATGGTTGATTTTCTAAAATGTTTTGATGTTTGATGTATGTTCAATGTTGAGTTTCCCTATGATTATGTGTTTTCTTTGTTGTCATATTGTTGTTTGTCCATTTGATTAAGCTCAAAGTTTATTGCCCCCAGTGAGTTCAATATTTTTCCCCCAAGCTAGGGTGAGACATGACCACAATTTCTAGGATATGTACATGAGGTTTCCTATTCAATGATAGGCATAATGATGGCAAAAGTGAATGACCAAGACATGTATCTAATAGACAAAAAAGCTAGTTTAAATCACAAGTAGCACCTGTTTCCAAGTTTTCACTATGTTTTTTTATTGCACTTTTTCAGATTTTCAGATTTTTTTTTGTATTTTTCTGATTTTTTTTATATTTTTGTATTTTTCTGATTTTTTTGTATTTTTCTCTTTTCTCTTTTTTTTTTCTGATTTTTTTGTATTTTTTCTATCACCAAGACGCATGTTTGCCAGGTTTTCATCAAGGTGACCATTTTCCCAAGACTCCAACCATGCACTAGATGATTCAGGTGTAGAATTTCCTGAGATGGAGACTATTGATAGGTTTGCCAAACAAATCCCCTTTAGGTGTAGATAGTTGATAGGCTCCAGATCCATAGACTGATATGACAACAAAGGGACCTAGCCAGTTAGGTTCAAACTTCCCTTTCTTTTCTCTATCCTATTGATTTCAAGGGTTTTCCTTTAAGACCAAGTCACCAACTTGAAATGCTCTAGGTTTTACTCTATGATTGTAGCTTCTAGACATCCTCTATTGATATGCCTTCAAATGGTCTACAACTTATTGACAATGTTCATCCAACAGTTCCAGCTCTTGAAGTCTAGACACTCTATAATCCTCATCTAAAATAATTCCCTTTAGTGACACACAGAGTGATGGTATCTCCACCTCAATAGGTAGGATGGCCTCTGATCTATATACCAAGGTATATGGTGTATCTCCTATAGGTGTTCTGATGTTGGTTCGGTATGCCCACAGAGCAGGGTTTAGTTGACTGTGCCAATCACATCCAACATCGTTGACTATTTTCTTTAGGATTTTCAAAATAGTTTTGTTTGAGGCTTCTGCTTGGCCATTTCCTTGAGGATAGTATGGGGTTGAAAAACGATGTTAGATATGAAACCTCTCACATAGTTCCTGAACATTCTGATTCTTAAAAGGTCTACCATTGTCTGTGACAATGGATTGAGGATGCCATACCGAAAAATGAGATAATTCAGTATGAAAGAAGAAATCTATTTTCCAGTGATTGTTGTCAGGGGAACAACTTCTATCCACTTTGTAAAGTACTCCGTAGCTGTGATTATAAATTTGTGTCCATTGGATGAAGAAAGATTAATCTTTCCTATCAGGTTCAGTCCCCACTGACAAAAAGGCCATGTTGAAGTGAATGATTGCAATTCTTGTGCTGGTGCATGGATTAGGTTACCATGGATTTGACATTTTTGGAAATTCTTAACAAACTGAAAAGACTCCTCCATATTCGGCTAGTAATACCCCAAACAAAGGAGTTTCTTCGCTAGGGTTAGTCCGATTGAATGAGTTCCACAAATACCTTCATGAAACCTCATTTAAGGTTGTCTCAGACTCGTTATGTTCTAGACACTGAAGAAGAGTACCATCTAGACCTCGATGGTAAAGTATGTCTGCAATTAAGGTATGTCGTGTAGTTTGGCAGATGAAGTTGTGTTTTTGGTTTCTAGAAAGATCGGGAGGAACGATATTGTCTTCGAGGTAAGCGTAGGTCTTTCCATAAATCGAGGATTCAACATCAACTAAATGGCATATGGTTTGAGAGTCAGGATTATCATAAGAAGGATTAGACACTTGTTCCACCATAAATTCATAATGACCTCGCTTTTCTGGTATCTGTAAGAGAGAAGCAATTGTTGCTATAACATCAACAACTTTGTTTTCTGCCATTGGAATTTTTTCAAATTTGATATCCACAAAGTACTTTTTGAAATCATCCACCATTTTCTTATATGACATCAACTTCTCATCTTTGGTTTAATATTCATCATTTACCTGATAAATGACTAGTTGTGAATCTCCATATACTTGTAGCTCTGTGATCTTCCATTCAACTGCCACTTTGATGCCAATGATTAATGCCTCATATTTAGCTACGTTATTTGTACATGGAAACATGAGTCTATAGGACTTTGGGATGGTATGTCCTTGAGGTGTAACAAACATAATTCCTGCACCTGACCCATGTTGTGTGTAGGACCCATCAAAATAAAGCATCCATTGTTGTGTTGTCATAGTAAGAATTTTTGCATTAGGAAACTCAATGTTCATTGGATGATCATCTGGTAGTGGGGCTTCAACTAATTGATTGGCTATCACCTAACCCTTGATGACTCTTCTATCCACATACTAGATATCAAATTCACTCAAGATCATGACCCACTTGGCTAGTCTTCCTATTAGGGTAGCCTTGCTGAGTAAATACTTTAATGGATCAATCTTTGCTATGAGTTTGACTATGTGGGTTAACATGTAATGCCACAACTATTGAGTAGAAAATACCACCACCAAACAAAATTTCTCGATGAATGTGTAATTTATCTCATAACCATTCAAAGTCCTACTGATATAATAGATAGCTTGTTCCTTTCCTGTATGATCTTCTTGTGCTAATAGAGCGCCCAAAGAAATCTCAGTTGTTGCAATGAATAGTAATAATGGTCTCTCTTCTGTAGGTGGCATTAGTATGGGTGGTGACATCAGATATTGCTTTATTTTATTGAAATTTGTTTCACATCCTTGATCCCATTTGAAAGAGACATTCTTATGTAGCAAATGATTGAAGGGATGACTTTTGTCTGCTAATTGGGAGATAAACCTCCTAATTGATTGTAGCCTGCCCTGTAGAGACTGTAATTGACTGATATTTTTTAGTGGTGGCATTTCCATTATGGCCTTGACCTTGGCGGGATCCACTTCGATACCCTTTTCTGAAACTATGTATCCTAGAAGCTTTGTTGATGTAGCACCGAACACACATTTCTTAGGATTTAATTTGACATTAAACTTCTCTAATTTGGTAAAGATTTTGTCCAGGATCTCTAGATTACCTTCTCTAGTATATGACTTTGCTAATATATCATCCACATAATCCTCCATAAAGGTATGTATCATGTCATGGAAAATGGTGCATTGCTCGCTAATATGCAACCCTTGCATTTTTCAACCCAAAGGGCATGACATTCCAGTAGAACGTTCCCCATGGACATGTGAATGTTGTTTTCTCCTGATCTTTTGGTGCTATTTTGATTTGGTTGTAACTTGAGAAGCCATCCATTAGTGATAACATGGCATGTATTGCTGTTAAGTCTACAATAATGTCAATGTTTGGCAAAGGAAAATCATCCTTTAGGCATGCCTTGTTGAGATCTCTGAAGTCAATACATATTCTGATACTACTATCTCATTTAGAAATAAGTACAATATTAGAAATCCACTTAGCATAATCAATAGATCTAATGAATCCTGCATCTAACAGCTTCTTCAGTTATGCTTTTACCAACAAGGCGATATGCAGATGCATTTTTCTTATTTTTTTCTTCACAAGTTTTATTCCAGATGGTAGAGATAAATAGTGCATTAGAAGATCTAGGTCTAAACCTGGCATATCAGAGTAAGACCAAGCAAAGTTAATGCATCTGTCGTGAAAGAACTTAGTGAATTTAGGATTTTCTTGTTTAGTCATAGATGCTACCAAATGTAGAATTTTTGCTTTTTCTGTTGTGCCCAAATTGATAGATTGTGTAGGCTCCACCAATACTGATGATATTTCAGGATAATGTTCTGGAAGGGTGTCAAATCTCCCATGCTTCGGTGCCTCAGAGAGGTTTTCACTATCAGATGCATTCTTTATTTTTACTTTTTCAAGATCTAATGCTCCCATTAAATGGTTTTCACCATTAGATCCATTATTCATGTTTTCAATTTTGCAACTAGAAGATTTGACACCCTCTTGACTCAAAGCGTCGTTATGAGATTTATGATTAGAACTTGTGTTAGGTTTGTCACAACAAAGGAAATTAACGATAGCATCATCATTTGCAAAGATAGGTACATTGATAGGTTCAGTTGGTTCCCAGTCGATAAGTTCAGAATGTATTAAGGGTAAAAGGTCATCGAATTGGCTAAGGTCAATGATAGTGAGGGTTCTGATAGCCATGTTTTCAAGGTTATCAATAGTGATGTCAAGGTCTATGATATTACTCTCCTCTAAGTCATCTTTTTCATTCGATATCTATCCATCCTCACTTGAGTCATCAATATTCTGTGACCCAAATACAAGGGGTCTAGTCCCTGAGATTTGTCCCTCCTCACATGTGGGTGCATAATATTTTATGATATCAATTTTTTTGTCCTTGTATGATGCTTTAGATAAAGAATCCCATTCATAGTCATTGGAATCTATTTCAGAACTATCCCGCATTTGAAGAATTCTTTCAACAACTCTATGAGTGATTTCTTCTTTTGTTTCCTTTGTATAACCCAGTCCTGTTTTGTCTTTTGAATGAAGTGTGAGAGGTTGGATGGGTTCTACAATGCCATATTTTATTTTTCCAATAGGTCCTTGTCCTTCATACCCCATTTTCTCTAATATTGTTTTTCCCTTTCCATATTGATCCGTCTTTATGCTGATAGTTGCTGATGTAGATGCTTCCTCATCTTTGTAGAGCCAATTGAGGATGGCCTTATCTTTAGATTCATCTTCTAAAGTGCCCTCCTTTACAAATATATCATCCAAAACCATAGTAGGTTGTGATGATTATTGTGTTAATGTTGATGGCTGCCCATATGATCTTGGAGATGGCAACAACTATGAAAGACATAAAGATTGCTCAATGGAATACTCTCCCATGCCTTTGTCTTTTAACTAGATCTTTTCCTTGAATTGTTGTGATAGTGAATTCAATTGACCTTAATTGTTTGATGGAGTGGAGTCAGCAACACTTGTATCTTTTGACTGGTCCTTTTTCTCAACCCATTTAGATACCACGTTTGGTTGCCTTTCACTGTTGGATGAACTAGAAGTGTTTTCTTCCGTATTATGGGGCACAAAAGTGTCTTGAGATGTTTTAAGCGTGTTACAATATTGGGGATTGTTGTAGTTAGCTGAAATAGTGACTTCTTGTCCATTGACATGAAACTTTAAGCACTGATGATAAGTTGAAGGCACTGTTTGCATTTCGTGAATCCAAGGACATCCCAAGAGTATATTATATGTCAGCTCTTTTTCTAGCACTTGGAAAACTATATTCTTCACAATTGGTCCTACTTGAATAGGCAACACGATCAATCCATTGGAGGATCCCTCTTCTTCATCATAGGCTTTTATTGTGATTTTCCTTCTGGCATCTATAACATTATCAGAATATCCTAGTGCATGGACTAGTTTTAAAGTGCAAATGTTTAAACCAGTTCCACCATCTATTAGGACACGTTTAACACAGTGTTTGTGGATTAAGATTTCAATGTGAAGGGAAGCATTGTGCGGATTATTTAGTGATACATCATCTTGCTCGAAAAATGATAAGTAGTGAGGCATGGTTAAGTGTCCCACCATAGCCTGTAATTGGAAAACTTCCAGATTATTGGGTACTGTGGTGGCCACAAGAGCTTGTTCCAAAACCTCCTTATGATATGGTGAGATTTTAAGGAGTTCTAATATTGATATTTGGGCTAGTATTTTCTACAGTTGATCAACTATTTTGTATTGATTTGAAGGGGCAGCAGTGGTTTTAGATGCAACTCCTTTCAATATTACTTTGGATTGCCCCCTCGTTGTTACGTTGACTAGTTGGTAATCTCGCTTTTCCCTATTTTTTATGACATTAATCTGATTGTTGGATGTGACCATGTTTGGGATCAGATTTATTGGTATGATGTCATTGATTCCAACGTTATCAGTTTGATTATCAGTGGCACCATTGTTTTCAATCGCAGAAATACAATGAATAGTTCTGTCATAAATGTAGTTTACATTTTTACCTTTATTGTTTGTAGAAGAAGATTCTCCCTTTTCATAATTTGGTAAAGGATTTTTAAATGCACTATGATCATTGTTCATTTGATGTCCTACGAATACTTTCTTGTTATCAATCAAATCTTGTACTAGATGTTTCAACTACATACAATCATTTGTTTTGTGTCCTGTGTTTTTATGAAAGTCACAATAGTCTGTGTCATTCCACCAAGATGGCTTTACTCTTGGTTCCCAATTTCTTGCTTCAAGTAATGTGATAAGTCCATGTGTAAGAAGTTCTCTCATTGTTGATTCTAGTGTCTGTCCCAATGGTGTGAATCTTCTTTGATTTGATGGTTTTTGATATGATTGTGGTTTAGATTCACCATTGTTCGGATTGTTGTTTTGATTGACACTTTGATTGATGTTTTGGTCATTATTTTGATTGGTCTTTGTAGAAGTTTCCGTCAAATTAAATACTAGTTTCACATTTTGTGTTTCATTTGCAACATCATTATTACCAGTATTTCTATTCTTTTGCCAAAACTTTAGTTTATCATTGTTATTATAGTGATTTGAGGAGTTTGTATTATTTGATCCTTCATTCTAGATTTTTATTTCCCCTCTCTTGACCAAGGCTTCTTCGATCCTGATCCCATTTTCAATCACTTTTTCAAACGTAGGTGGGCATTGTAGTTCAAGCCTGTAACTCATCTCATCAGTTAGGTTGTCAATGAATAGTTCCATCTTTTCCTCTTTAGGTATGGAACAAGGATACCTAGCAAACAACCTTCACCATCATTGTAGAAATGAGAGGAATGTTTCAGCTTTCTTTTGTTTTGTATTGTAAAGATCCTTTATTGTTATCTCATGTTGAATATTATAGGAGTATTGTGAGATAAACTTGTTGACTAGTTCCTCAAAAGATCAAATTCCTAGTTGTAGTTTAGAGAATCATTCCATACATTGACCTCCTACACTTCTTGGAAACAACCTCATCAAATAAGCTTCCTCTTGTGCAAATTCTAAACTCATGGTTCTAAATTCCCTCACATGATCTATTGGGTCAGTTTTACCATTGTATTTGTCATATTTTGGGAATTCATAATGTCTAAGAAATGGTATCATGTACACACTTGGATCAAAAGGATAGGGACACATGTCCTGTAACGAGTACCTTCTCACGGTACCTTTTTGCATATCTTGAAGTTATTGTTGCAAGTTTTTCATTTGATGTGTTAAGGAAGTCATATGATTTGTGTTTTTTGGTTTAGTTTCAACTCTTAAAGGTGCTTCTTTTAGTCGATTAACATCAAAGTCCTTTGGAAATTTTGCACCTAATTTAGCTAGCATTAAAAGGTATTTTTCTCCATCCTTTTCCAAATTTTTTTCCATGAATTGGTGGAAGTTAGGATCTTGCTGTGCAGTTTGGATGTCCTCATTAGTTATATCCTTAGGTTCAGATCAATGTAATCTATGAAATGGATTTTCTTCAGCCATGATATTTAGAGATTCAATTTCTTTTTCTAGGAGTTTCTGTCTTTGTAACCTTGTTAAAATGGGCATACAAGTGTTAGGGTTTTCACTAAACTTTGATCCTTTTGTGAAGTAGTGCCAAAGATAATAACTAAGTCAAATAGAATGATAAATTCTATTGATGAGACTAAGTTATATTTTTCTCTTTTTTTTATACCGTTTCATTTCGTGATTGTAGGATGACTGATCTTGATAATGAAACTTAACCTAATAATCAAGAGTTGTGTTTGATGATAAGGCACTTTAAAAGTGTATGATCTTGGTTTAATTTGGAAGAATTTGGCTTGTAAGGTCCTATTTTTGCAAGTTTAAGACACTGGTTTGACTAAGAATTTTTTTTTGTTCTAATAAAATATAAATTCTAATGTGAACTGTCTGATAGCGGGTAAAAATAACTCTCTAGTTTTCAATTCTGTGGATGCGCTAAAACAGACCTCAGATGCACTAAAATAGAGTGTGAATGCACTGGTAAACTGACTGAATGCACTGACAAACTAGGTATATGCACTGTAAAATAGGGTGTATGCACTGAAATATCTGTTAGATGCACTGATAGACTGGGAATATGCACTGTAATAGAGATTGGTTGTGCTAACATACTAGGTAAATGCGCTGATAGACTGCATGGATGCGTTGTAAAACATGACAAATGCACTGAAACAGAGTTTTAATGCACTGTTTAAATAAGGCAGATGCACTGATAGACTGGGTATATGCGCTAAAATAGAGGTTGGTTGCGCTAATCTGGAAGTGGTCATTATTTTCATAGTTCTGTCCATTTGTTCTGCTTTTTCTCAGTAAAATGATTGATTGCAGGGTGAAAATTTCTGATCAGTAAAGATTTGGGGGATATTTTGATTGTGAACTTGGAATTTTGGTGCTCTAATTAGATGATTCCTTTGGAAATGATTTTACACACATAGCAACAAGTTTTTAAACATTGGTTTCACATCCATATATTAAACAAAGAGCGTGTATTCTAGAATCAGGTCTGATTCTTTCAATTTCCACGGGTTTAACACAAGATAATACAGTTCAAGCACTTTTCTATCTCAAAGGTCACTTAGAATATCATAGCCTATAGCTTGCAATTATGTCAGCTCACACAGCCTTGTCACCCCCTAGAGGGCGCTCGTGTTTTTTCCTTTCTCGAGTCTTAACCAAAGTTGAATCCTCCACTTTTGGCCAAGGTCTCTGATAGTTATATGGTGAGTGTCTTGGGGGTAGATTCTTTCCTCCCCTTACATCGTGATATAAAAAGTGTTTGGAAATTGACACAGTTGGATTCTACACTAAAGTTCATACAAAGGGTTTTTGTTTAGCACAACACAGATAAAATCCCTTAGGATACCTCCCAACCTTTAGAACAAAGGTTTTGGGGATGGTTATCTTGCACACTTCTCTTGAATTGTGGGTTTCCCCAAATTCACTTTTGATTAGAGTGGGTTGGAAAACCTGGCTTTAGTTGTTCCCACTTAGGTCGTTCTTGTAGGGTGAGTAATTTTTCCCACTATGATAGGCCTTCTAAAGGTGTTAATAAAGCAAGATAGCAAGTCTAGCATTTTGATCACCCAGTTAAGGGGAGAGCATAAGCCTATTGCTTTCGAAACACAATGGACATGGGGTTCAAACTATTTCTTTAATTAAGCTAGATGCACTATCTTAACCAAAGTAAAAGCAATAATAAAATTAAATCCTTGCAAACACCATTAGTAATTTGTAAATTTTTGTCTTTGACCAGCATAAGTGTTTCCAACAATTGTCTTTGACAAGCGTATTTTGTACCTGCAACAAAGAAAACTTTGATTAATTTTCAGATTTTTTTGAAATTCTGCAAAAACAATCAGATGTGCTATAACAGTTATTATATGTGCTAAAATGATATTTGAATGCACTAAAGTAACAATTTTATGCACTATAGAAATTGATGAATGTGCTAAAAGAAAGGGTCAATGCGCTAAAAGAAGACCCCCTGACTGTGGTGAAATAGAATACTAAATGCACCATAATAGTAGTCGTATGCACTGAAATATCTGTCAGATTCTTCGTAATTAGTAATTGGATGCGCTAAAATATCTGTTGTATGTGCCATAAAAACTCTTGATCACGCTAAAACAAAACACGTCAGAAACTTGCGAGCACACTTCAAAAAAAGATGTTAAAAATGGGACTTTTGGGCCCCACGGTGGGCGCCAATTTATGTGAGTAAAATATGTGTAATGAATGACAAACACACCTAATAAGACATTATATCTAGAGATTCAAAAAAACAATTAATCTAATTAAAGCAGGAAATCTATTAAAAGCATCCTATTGTTCTCTATCTCCAAAGATTTATTAAATCATTGTGGCTCTCATATTGTGTAAGCACTGTGACTGTTAAAATGACAATCTAGAGAATGAGATATTGTTAAATGCATGAATCTAATCCTATATAATGGTTACTAAATGATATGGTGATGATACTGTAGCTAAAAATGACATGAAAATGATAAAACAAACTATTGTAAACTAAGATGTAGCCAAATGAAAAGCCATGATTATGATTGCTATTCTAAAATAATTTGCTAATTACTATTTACTATTTGCTCAATACTCAAATACTTAATTGCTTTAATGCTATTTCTGCATAGTAAGATTGCACAAAGTTGGGATCCATTTCCTATAGAAAGACGCTGCATTTATAGATTCCCGACAACATATTTGTGATGTGGCAACAAGTAAGGATCTGGATTTGATTTGAAAGATTCAATGGTGAAAGATGAATAAGCCTGAGAAGATTATGGAGATTTTTCCTCCCCACAAAAACATTCAGCTAGAGGATATGAAGAATCAAAGGAAGAAGATGAAGAAATTTGCCTGTAATTTTTCTCCAAATTTATCTGTTTGGGAAATCCTAGATTCATCCAAGAGGTAGAATACAATAAATTAGTAGATAATTCAATCCCACTTTCGGATTGGGTTGAGGAAGAGGTGATTGACCTCAATATAGTAACTAGATTGGTCCTGAGAATTACTAAGAGATGAGTAGAAGCCAAATATATATTTTTTAATGGATTAGGGCATGGACTTAACATTTGAGAACATAGAAGAGGAGAAATATTCCTCTAAAGGAGTAGAACACACAACAGAGGAAGTTGAGAAAGATAAGGAGTCAACAACATGTGAAGTAGGAACATCTTCTAAGCCTAAGGATAAGGCCAAAAGGACAAAAGAAGAGAGACAACCTACTGCAAAGCCCAAAGTATACAAAAGAAACATTGAATCTACTAAAGGGGCTAAGCCACAAGCTAAAAGAACCAAAAGGGTGAAGTTAATTTCTACTGAGCCTATTGTTGAGGTTCAAGAAGGCACTTCTTTGTCTCCCTCACCCTCCACTTCTATTTCTTCGCCTTCTCCTCTCATTTCCACATACCCCCTTACATCCACCATTCATTCTACCATATCTACTTCCCTTCCTTAGATATTGATATATTTGTAGATATCTCCACTTCCATTCTCACTTCTTCCATTGCCCCTATTACCATAGATTCTTCCCCTAATCCTTCTCCTACCACCCGGGCTTCACCCTCTTCCATTTCTCCTCCTTAATTTACCATGTCCACTATTTCCTCCACCATCCCATCCATTTCTCTCTCTCCTTCTTCCCTTGACCTTTGCCAAACTTTCATTTCTAACCTTTCTCACATGCCTAAGGAAGTGGAAACCACTGTTTTATCTTAGGTCAATATAACCTTGTTGAATCAACTTTTTGAGGATGCCCCTATTCCTACTTCTCAAGAGACCCTAAAACCTCCAACCATGGAGAATGTTGAAATAGTGTTTGAAAGATTACAAACATATGAAAGGAAGACATGGCTAATTTGTTTTCTACAAAGGAAATTGAGGTCTCCTCTCAATAGGAAGGGCCATTAGAAGAGATTCCTAGCACTAGGCCTGAAGTAGCAAACCTTTGCAAAAGAAGCATATGTAAATGTAGAAGACATTCAAAGTGAAGTTCCTCCTCATCCTTCTTAGGTAGAATCAAGTATTGATAGGGCTACTGTACCATCTTTGTTGCAAGAGTAGTTAAAAGAGTAGCAACCAATAATAGAAACTCTTGAGCTAAGATTAGAGGCTATCCTTAGTAGGATAGAAAATCCAAAAGAAAATAAAAGGGAAAAAATAAAGTCTCATATGATCGAGGATGCTTCAGGATTTGGAATTTTGCACGTAGTTACTCCCATAGTGGATAAGGACAAAAACACTATTTTACCCAAGAAATTTAATGTTTCCACTATTAACCTCTGCCCCACCAACAAAGCCAAAAAAAAGATGAACTTCAAGTATCAGTAACAAATATAATGTAGAGGATGAATAAATATGAGGTCACTAAAGGTGAATTGAGATCCCAAGTGGCAGAGTTCACCATATTTATTAAGCATTTGGTTACTCCAATTCAAATTGAGCACGAAAAGGTGGTTACTCCAATAGTTTTTCCTAAAGATGAAGTGGACAAAATGGAACATATGAGGTCATGGTCTCAATCCGCTCAAGCTTGGTTGAGACACATATTTGATAGTGGTAATAAGGCAATTGATGTAGCCATTCAAGTCCATAATAACTTCCTTGTTCTAAAGGAAAAAGTGAAAAAAATGTCTGAGGATTGCATTAGTAATGAAAATTATTATAGCTTAGTATTCCCGATATTGGAGGCTATCAAGAAAATATCAAATGAAGTGTTGGTAAAGGAAGGTATTTTGAGTAAGGAAAATATTAGTGCACCACACTACTGGACATATGCTATGAATTCTAGAAGAGAGATTGTGTGCTAGATAAAAAAGGAGGTGGGTAAAATTAATGCCCAAATGAAGGAAGTTTTGAGCTCTTGTGGTCAATTTTTGAGGGAATTGACTAAGCAAAAAGTTGATACTACTACAAAGGTAGATACACAAAATTTTAAGCTAATGGAATTTGCTGGTTCATAAGAAACCAACCAATGGATTATCCTCATATTACTTGGATTGGGTTGCTCAAGTTTTGGTGAGGATCCATAATTTTGTTAGCTAGAAGTCTACATGGATGGATTTGCATCATCAGTTGATAGACGAGTATGAAATCTAGTGTTATAAAGTTCATGTTGTAGTTGGTCTGCAGAATGAGGAGATCATTCTCATCCTGACAACTTTTGTCAAGTTTGTTGTTAAAGAGAAATCAAAGGGCAGTTCAGTGTCATTGATGACATTTTTTTATGATTTTGGCACCAACTTGCTCAATTTTGGATCTATTCAAAAGTATATTTTTGGGAATTTGTGCCCCAATTTTTTGGTATATAGGATTTGTAATTTAATACTATGACAACTATATTATTATACTATTCTATACTTTTACATATCCCAAGAAAATTGTAACTGGATTTCATTAGAGATGGATGATGAATAGGTGACAAATATTTAGTGCACTCTAAATTTTAAATGCTAATGTAATCTTGAACCTTGGTGTTCAGATGATCTCCACCATTGATCATGTCATAGGTTTTATTGACATTTCCTATAAAAGGGCAATTTTCTCTCATTGTAAAGGGTTTTTGTTGAAAACTAGAATTGTTGTAACTAGACATTTTGGAATCAATAAAAGAAAATCGTTGAACTTTTTTGTTCCACTTGTGGTTTCTTATGTTGGAATGGTTCCTTTTCTTCAATTTTAGATAAAGTTCAGTCATAATGATGATGAAGTGTGAAGATATTTGATAGAGCTTTGGTTCGTACCATTTGTACCTTGTTGATTGTAAGTTGCTTTGCATGGTTATTTTGAACCTTATTTGATATTAGTTCAATTATGAAGATTTATTTAAGTCACGCTAGAATTGAGTATATATGAATTTTCATAATCCAAAAATATTTCATTGTACCTTTGAAGATTGCATTGTTCTTGTGGCATTATGAGTTAGTCTCTAAGATTAAGTAGGAATTGGTTTTAGTGAGGGATCTATCTATCTGAAGCATTAAATCATTGTCATTTCCCTTAGGGTTTCTTAACTAATCTCTTTTTACCCTAGGTATCTTTTGACTTTTATTTGAAAATTTAAGTTAGTTTAGAAAGAAAGCATCACCCATAGTGTAAAATCAGATGTTGAAGATTGTTTTCAGATCCTAGATTTAGAAATCTAGTTAGGGTTTCATATGAAGTTCAAACCATTTCAAACCCTTATTCCTCAAACTCTAGTGAGGTAATTGTAAGGCCCCTTGTAAACAACAAAACATTAAACCACTGAGTCATTTTTGCAAAGTCAAGACCTAACTATTAGACCTTGGGGTGATCTTTCTGAGTTATAAGGGTTAGATTTCCTTTCAAGTGATACATAGTACTTCATATTTTGTTTGTGTCGTGATGCACAAAAACACTTGTTAACAGGATAAAACTTCTATTCTTATTTATGAGGGTACATAAGAATTTTATAAAATTTCTTTAATATAAATTATTTTTTCTCTACGTCTTCCACAAAATTGTATTTTTTTAAATTGTTGTTCCCCCTATTCTTAGAGAAACAACAATCTCTATCTCTTTGATTAACATTTTCATTGGGTATCATTGCCTCTTCTTCAATGCTATTTAGGTGAAATTTCTCATTGTTCCTCTTTTCCTCTCTCTTCATTTAAGCATTATTTTATGAATTATTTTTTCTTTAGCAATATTAGTGATTTCATTTCCTTGTCTCATTTACACACAAGTATATTAGTAATATTTTAATAAAATTGATTTATTGTATTATTGTTATTTGCATTGCACTTACCCTCCTAGAAAAATACACTAGGATAGGTGTACATAAAAATTCTAGATCCACTGCTTAATCAAGCCAAAGGGCTAAAACAGGGGCTTGACTACTTTGGCAAGATCCTCTATAGTATTAATAATGTTTTTTATTCCAAACACAAGTCTTTTTGTTGAGATTACTTCATGAGATCTATATTTGGTTATCTCATTATATGATTTCGTATTTCTAACCATCTCTCATTATTTCAACAAATTCCTTTATTTATTTGATTCATATACATCTTGGTATTTTCTTTCTTACTCTTTCATGTCTATTTTTCAAGCTTATTTAGTGTTGTATGAAACATCTTTATTTTCTATGCACAAAGGAAAAATTTAGAATTGAAGGGTCTCCTTCACAATTATGAAAGGATTTGAGCTAGATTTCCTAATAACTAGTGTCTAGATTTGCTTCACTCTCTATTATCTTGGTATCTATATCACAACCATTAAACCAAGTTCCACATTCCTTATTTTTTTCTAGTACTTCCATCATCTAGTAGAATGTACATTATTTTTTTCCTATTTGAAAGTGAATCCTTCATATCTATTTAAATTAATTACAATTTTTTACTTTCTTAAATTTATTTTCTTAAAATAATTAAATAGCATAGATAAAAAAATTAAATTATTTATTTTCACAAGTTTTGATCTCTCATTTTGTTGCAATTGAGATTAATTTTTTTTTGGAGATACATACATGGGACTACCATCTAGCATGGTGGATATCTTCATTTATCCTATGGCAGTGTGTATTGTAGATAATTTGTAATGACTACTATTTTAAAATAGCATAAAAAAGTTTTAAATGTTACAATGGATGATGTGATGGCAACTAGACATAATGTAGATAGCAATTCATCTTTATCCATAGAAGGGAAATGAGTGTGAGGAAACTTTGGAACATTTTCCACCAAGTCTAGCCTCGACTCTCGTTGAAAGTTATAAAGATCGATGTGATAATCTCTTTCAACTTCTATCTCTACTTGTTGTGTCTTCTTCTTCCATCAAGAAAATGAAGATACCACGGGGTCCTTAGATAGATTGTCTTCTTGCTTGACCTCCACCATTACCAACATCATTGCTCTCTCAATATAATGGAAAGATATTTGATATAGAGATCATGAGTAATGAATCTATACTCCAACTACCGCTAATGTTTATTATTGGGCTCAAGGGATTACCAGTCTTTGTGGTTGGGAACCAAGGTTGCTTCCCTACATTGTTGATTGTGAGGATTACTCAAGTGAGATAGTTAAAGAAACATCTTTGCACTTGTCCCATGCTCATAGTCCTAGTGTTCGTCTTCATTCTAGGAGTTTGCAGATAGTATATAGATAATATTCCTCACTATTTTTGCAAGAGTGACAAGGGTGTTGAGGAGGGCACACACAGATTTGGTCGACACTATTGTCCACAATTGATCCTCTGTGAGTATGGATGAGTGGATTTGATTAGAAGCATCTCTATGCCCAAGGCCAACAAAATATCAACCATGTAGTTAAAGGTCCTTCTAATGGTTTGGTGCATTTTTGGAGTTTGCTAGAGATGTCAGAGTAATCTATTGGGCCATTGGTTGTTTATTTCCATCTTAGATCTCCCCTAGCCATTGGCACATCATAATGGAGTTGTTAGAAGTGCCAACATAAAATGGTGTGCCATTAGTCCAGTTTGATTGATGTGGCAGATGGTGGGCTCAGAGTTTTAAGTTTTCAAATATTTTCTAGCTCCTATAAATATTTAAATCATTTTATTAAATCATGTAAAAATATCCTCATTAAAGCATTTTATAAAAGAGAAAAGTGGAATGCAAGTAAAAGGAAACAAAAATTAATTGTCATGCAATAAGAAACATAGGTTTTGCATGTGAAAGAAAAGTTTAATGTGAAAATAAAGAGAGAAAATTGGAAGTTGATTGCAGATAAAAACCTTTGCATGTAGAAAAAGATCTTGGGATCTAATATTTTTTATATTCTTCTCATATCTTCTTTCTTTTGTTATATATTGCAATTATTCATTCGAATAGGGAATTCTTTTATGAAAAAGCTCTGTAAAAAATATATTAAATCTTTTGAAGGCAAAATATTATGTATCATTACATCTACAAAGAACAATTTTAAGCCTCTCACATTGTTTGTATATAATCATTTCAAATGAAATATATATTTTTTCTCGATGTCTTGTTTCACATGTGTAGTCTTAATATAAATCTAGCCTTTGTGGGTGCTTCTCACGAAAATTGAATATTTCATAAGTGTGCATTGTTTCTTTTGTAATCTATTCTTGATTCAACAATGAAGAGAATATGGTATGCTATGTTGAAATATTTATCTATCAAAGTTTTCTTCTTATCAGAGAATTGCATAGTCTTATCTTGGCATTACACCTATTAGATAGGATTTATTTTCTTGTTTTCTTCTTCTCTTTTCTCTGCAACTTTGAAAGAATTCATTGAAGATCCTACAAAGAATCAAATTTTAAAACCCTAGAGGATATTTCATGTATCGTATCACACATTTGTGAGGTTTTCTATGTTGGTGTAGATTTGTATATGGGTGCAAGTTTCAAGTACAGATTTGAACATCAACATTTTTTGACATGCCCAGTGGAACCAAATGAAAGGCTTTAGTCTGCATCTGATTTGATTTTGTTCTACATTTTAAGATTTTGATGGAAAATCACAAAAATATCTACTCATAAGAACATGAATCTTCCATCTAGTGACTCTGTTGGTGACTCCTTTAAATTAAAGATCCAAAATCTTCATATGTTTGCAGATCATAGCAGCCCATAATATTCATGTGAATCTTAATATTCAACCAAGAAATTTATCCTTTGTGGCTTGATGCTCAAGTGGTCTGTTGCAACAACAGGGTTGTCAAGTTCCTGAATCAATATTGAAGGTATTCATGGAGATGTCCTATAGATCATATCCAAGATATTGTAAATTTATGCAATAATAATAAAATCATAGAAGACAGTGTTGCTCTCCAGCTGCTTGCATTTCTCTCAAAAGTAAAGTACTTGAATAATTCAGAACTTTGCCATTCGGTCGCTATCAAGTTGGGATCAGCTCAGTGATCAACTTTTCAGTCACTTAAGAGAGTGTGCAGATACCAGCTCACTTATCCATAGCATCACCACAATCGAGAAATTCCCTATAGAGTGCATGCATGATTTTAATGCACATTTCCATAAGGTATGGAAAAGGTTTTCGGTCGATACTAGACCACCTCCCAATTTTGCATTCTTATACTTCATACAAGCTTTAATCCATAAATCGCCATCATGATAGTCTTATGATTTAGCTGTTACAGCTGAAATGAACCTCATAGAAGCCAGTAAATTGCCTCCTTTGTTGGTAAAACCATTGATTCCACAGGAGAGTACCCTTTCCCAAGTTGCCCCACATGAATAAATGCAAGTTCATACCTCTCGAGCCACTCACCCTACTAATTGTATAGATCCAAAAAAGTGGCCAAGATAAAAAAATAATTATGGAATACTGTTCCCATGAACTCATGAACTCAAATTTCTTGCTTTAAAACCCTCAAGAGCAGAAATATGCATTTAGCCAAATTATAGAGAGACCTTTTCCTCATTCACAAAAACTAATTTAAAATTGTGATTCTCAAGCTTATGTGTTTTCAAGGCCAAAATTTTAGTCTATAGAAGTGTTGGATCAAGTTTTCTACTAGTTTGATGTCAAGGAGAATGCCATTAGAATTCAAGTCTCAAAGATCATCATGAAATGAAAGAGGTTGTTGCTGCTTATCCAATGCTTACAAATAATTATGTGCATCATAAACATGTGAGAAACATGGATCATGCACAAAATTGAAACCTCTAAATTTTTCTTCATCTGAATTTTTTTCTCATGCCTCTGATTGGACAAATAAGAATAGAATGCAAAGATTGCATGATGAAAATACCCAGTTTCAAAGAGAACCTGTGCAATATCAAGCAAAGATAGAATGGGATAAAGAAGGGATTGAAGAGTATTTTGATGATGATGATGATTTCTTGACTACTTTTGAAGATGAAAAATACTTGCAAAAGAATGATAAGAACCCAAAATCTCATTGAAGGAAATTATCACAAAAGCTGCAAAGAATGGTGGCATTGATATGTTTGATGAGATTCCATATTTTGTAGAGAATGGTGTTGTGGAGATTGAACATGGTGAACAAAATTTTCAATATTTATTCTTAGTTATCCAACAGGGATATCATCTTCTTGATGAAGGAGAATGTATCGTTGAGCACATTCCAGATGATCATGAAGAGAGCATAAATGAGGTATATGTAGATTTAAAAGAGGAGATGGACCTATTTTCCAAGGATGGGTATTCTCTTCTTCTTGAACAAAATCATCAAAGGCTTCCTTGTCATAGCATGTTTGAGGTGATCATCAACAATGAAGAGTTGCATGTGGAAAGTAACCAAGAAAAGTTCTTTGTATAGGAAAGAACTTCAATTAGATTTAGGACTGTTATGGGTAGCTCTATTGCCTTCAAGCCAAAATTTGGCATTTTCTTCTGTCACATGCATGAAGAAGAACATGTAGACGAAGTCACCAACATATTAAAATCCATGAATAGTCTAGTATACGAGCAAGAGTGTGAACTCCAACGTTTGGTTTTCCCTTCCCACCCTCCACTGTATCAAGACCAACATGCACATTAGATAAAATGGTATCCTAGCTTGAAAGCGAAGATACCAAAAAATAGAGAAGCAAAAAAGTACAAGATATTTCTATTTTTCTTTGTGCAATTTGTCTAGTCTCTTGCCTCTTTAAAATTGATTACATGAAGTGAAATCATTCGGCGAGGGATTCATTTTGTAATTCCTGTAAATAGACATGTTCCCATTTTCATTTTTGTGTAATTAGTTTGATTTCAGTTAAGGGAATAAGTTGTAGTATGTAATGGAAGTTTTTAGATTTTCAGTTTGTTTTGAATAAGAAAAGGCTGTGCTAACTAAGGTCAAAAGTTTTGGCACATGGTCAATGTTTTTCCAGTCAAAGGCACTTTCTGGTGCATCATTTTATTCCAATACATGAGAGTTGATTCTAGTTCAATGGTTCAATTCATATGGATATTTTTCACCATCTCGTGTGGTTCCATTTTACATTTGACTTCAATGCCCAATGGAGTAAAGGCATGGTTTCTAGTTTCGACATGTGCAGGCACATTTTCCCCTCAGGTCACCAGAACTGTAGATCATTTGTAATGACTACTATTTTAAAATATCATAAAAAAGGTTTTAAATGTTATAGTGGCTATTTTGACGGCAGCCTGACATAATGCAAATAAAAATTCATCTTTATTTATGGAAGGGAAATGAATGTGAGGAAACTTTGACACATTTTCCATCAACTCCAACCCTAGCTCTTGTTTAAATTTATAGAGATCAATGTGATACTCTCTTTCACAGCTTCCAGCTCTACCTATTGTGCCTTCTCCTACCATCGAGAAAATGAAGATAGCACAAGGTCCTTAGATAGATCATCTTCTTGCTCGATCTCCACCATTACCAACGTGATTGCTCTCTCAATATAGTGGAAAGAGACATGATATAGAGATCATGAGCAATGAATCTACTCTATTTACCACTAATCTATATTATTGGTTTCAAAGGATCATTAGTCTCTGTGGTTGGTAACCAAGGTTGCTTCCCTACATTGTTGATTGTGAGAATTATTCAAGTGAGATACTTAAAGTAAGCAAAATCACCAAAAATTAAGTCTGCAGATGGTGCAGATAATATTCCTCACTATTTCTGCAAGAGTGACCAAGGTGTTGAGGAGGGCATGCATAGATTGGGCCAGCACTATTGTCTACAATTGATCTGTGATGTCCTCTTTTGGAATCACCTTATATTTTGCTCTAAAATCACAATTCAAAATGAAACCAATAACAGATTGCAGTTAAAGATATAATTCCTACTTAAAATTGTGATGATGTAAGTCTGGTTATGGAAACCTACAACCATGTTAGATGATTGTGACAGACATAATCCATGAAATACATTTAGTTCTAAGTCTAAGAAAGATTTGAGTGAGTGGATTTGATCAAATGCATCTCCATAACCAAGCCCAACAACATCTCAACCATCTAGTTAAAGGTCTATCTAGGGAAGAGGGGCCCATAATGGAGCAGGGTCCAATAATGGGGATAGAAGTAGTCCTCAGTGGACCCCATAGTGGAGCACTTTAATATCCAATTGCAAAACACTTTTTATCCATAAAGTATGCAAAGTGACAAATCATGTGATGCCACATCAGCGCACCAATAAAACATGACTTAGTGCACCACTATCGGTCTCACTTTTTTTTTTGGGCCTTTTCAGATACCTCAACAAAAAGCATGCTGATATGGCATCATATTTGATGATGTGGCCCTAAAACGAAATATATAAGCGCATGAGTTGTCAAATAAACTGTTGTACAAAATTGGGAGTGATTTGAAATTTCCATGTAGGATTTTGAGCAACACAAAGTTAGGGTGCTCCACTATGGACCCCTCTCCCCTAATGTTCTGTGCATCATTTGGAGTTCACCAGAGATGTCATAGTAATTTATTGTGCCATTAGTTTTTTATTTCTAGCTTATATCACCCCTGGCCAATGGCCCATCATAATGGAGTTGTTAGAAGTGCCAAGATAAAATGGTGTGCCATTGGTCCATTTTAATTGATGTGGTAGATGGTGAGCCCAGTGTTTTAGGTTTTCAAATATTTTCCAGCTCCTATAAATATATAAATTATTTTATTAAATCATTTTAAATTATCCTTATTAAATGATTTTATAAAAGAGAAAAGTGGAATGCAAGTAAAAGGAAACTAACAGTAACTTCCATGTAATAAGACACAAAGGTTTCGCATGTGAAAGAGAAGTTTAATGTAGAAATGAAGGGAGAAAATTGGAAGTTTGACTGTAGATAAAAACTTTGCATGTAGAAAAAGATTTTAAAATCTAATATTTTTCTATTATTTTCATATATATATATATATATATTTTTTGTAATTGTTCATTTGAAAGGGGGATTCTTTTACGAAAAAGTTCTGTATAAATGTATTGGAGTTTTTGAGGAAAAATATTATGTATCATTACATCTGCAAAGAACATTTCTGTGACTATGTTTTTATGTCTATTACATTGTTTGTATAATCATTTCAAATGAAACATATATATTTTTTTTAACTATGCCCATTTTTTTGTCGGTAAATTTTTTCTCATCTTTTTGTTTCACATGTGTAGCTTTAATATACATCTTGTGGGTGCTTCTCACCAATCAATTGAATATTTGATAATTGTGCATTTTTCCTTTTGTAATCTATTCTTGGTTCAAGAATGAAGAGAATGTGGCATACTATGCTAAAATATTTGTCTATTAAATTTTGCTTCCTATTAGAGAATTGCATATAGGTAGTTTTTTCTTGGTGTTTTTCTTGTTAGATAGGATTTATTTTCTTTTTTAATTTGAAAGAATTTATTGAAGATCATACAAAGAACCAGCTTCTAAAATCATAGAAGTTATCTCGCAAATTGCATCCCACATTTGTGATGTTTTGCATGTTGGTGTTGATCTATATATGGATGTAGGTTTCAAGTGAAGATTTGAACATCAACAATATAGAGGAAATTGCGAGGTTTTAGGTTTAGGTTTTTTTAATCTTACTCCCAAATTAAAGGACTACCACTTGTCTTAAGAACAAGAAACAACACTTTGTTTGGGAGAAGAAATTAACAATCAACAAGATGCTAAGGAGGACTCTTTTACTCCTAGTTGGAACAAGATAGAAAATTAACAAGCTGCTAAGGAGGACTCTTTTTCTCCTATTTGTTAGGAAGTTCTGAAAGCTGATCTTAAAGAGTTTCTCCCATTGGATTGTTTGTTGTTTGACCCCTCATTTGTTGCTTTGAGGATGGGGGAAGGTTCTTCAAGTGATTGCATGCCTCCTCTTCCCCCCAAAAATGTTTGTTTTGGGGAGAAGGATCCTTGTTTTGAGATAAAACAAAGTTCTTTGGAACAATTTTTTAAACCACCATGATTTTGGTGGGATGGTTGGTCTGTTTGTCTTGTTGTTCCTTTTGATGTTTGTTGTTTTTTGTTGCTAGTTGTTGTTGGTAGAGCTTCATGACACGTCTTTTTCTTGTACAAGTGCCAGGACCCTTTCAAAACCTTAGTCTTTGATACTCAAAAGAATCCTTGAGGTGGATTAGTCCTATACTTGGCTAGAGCCTAAAACCTAAGGGAGGGTATACAATCATTTGTTTTTAATTTATATGAACTTATAGAGACCCTCAATATGGTATAATGGACATACTGTATGAATCTTCTATAAGTGCCCCATGACCCAGATTGGCCCCAATGAGTCAAAGTCTATGGCCAAAGCATATTTATTTTGATACCTATCCTTATAGGCCTATTTGACTGCTTGAATGCCATCCTGTATTAAATGGAGGCATGGTCCATATTGATCATGATAGATTGTTTATTTTGTATTAAAAAATTAGCCCAATGGATAAAAGAGCCCGAATTGACTATGTAATTGTTATCCCATAATCGATAAAAAATCGAATTGGCTATATAAGCAATTGTCCTGTATTGGACAAGTTAGCCTGAATTGAGTAAATTGTTAATTCCTAAGTTTTTAGTTGAGACTATCTAATATTTAAATAAGTTACATATAATTATTATTCTTCTTATGCATAATCTTTATAAAAAATATATATATTTGAATCATGTAGTTGTTCTTGAGCCTATATTGTGTTTGGATAATGTCCATCTTATTTGGGTGAATGCTTATTCTATATGATTGAAGATGAATCTTGGTCATGTAAAAAAAATATGTGTGAAAATTTGAGGATCAACTAGAAAGGTCTATACAACACATGTCTACTAAAGGATGAACACATATGATGAGAACTAGTGGGGTCCATTGCTTTACATGACCTTTGTGCCCTTTTATATTTATATATTTATTTTACATGTATGTTTATGAGTGCTCATTTACTTTGAAATACATGCTTATGAAAGGATTCACATAAACCTCAACATTTGGGGAAAATGTGATGGTGAAATTTGCATGCCCATGCCAATTCCTATTTAGTTTTGGACTTATTTTGGTGACATGGCTTAATACAATTACATATCAAAAAATTGCACAAGCTTGTACAAATTTGGTCTCATTTTGGTGACATGACTTAATATAATTATATATCAATAAATGGCACAATTGTGGGCTCATTTCCAAATCCTTCACAAATTCCCATCTCTGCACATTCCCACTTATTTAATAATGTATCACTCATTTCTATGCATTTGCTATTTATTACGCCTCACACATCCAAACATTTAGTCTATACCTTAATATTAATTTTTCACTATTTTGGATCAATCATGCAACACAATATTGATCTTGCACCGCATGGAACTGACTCGTTAATTTAAAATACTAAAATTTAAATTTTGCACACTCATTTCTAGTTCATTCCTACCATGAGCCAACTTGATACATGTTTCACATGATTTATTGCTATGTAGTGGTATTCATTTATCATCCATAATTTCATTAAAAATTCTATGCATTACAAGGACCATTATGCTCATACCACATGACTTTGAAGCATGAAAAATAACTTGAATTTGAATCATCTAGAACATTTGTATGGCTAAAGAGTGTTGTCTTTGCTTAATTTTGTAACTATAAAAGCTAGTTTAATCAAGTGTGTTCATCTAGGAGAACACAACCTTATGGTCCAATGATCTTCCAAGGTATTTTTAAATACCACCAATCCTTGACAATCAATGAAAGGTAAGAGAATTTGGTAAATCGGGAAGGAGTGCACACTTGCCTAGATTAGATTCATGAATCAAAATATAAATCTACATACATAAAAATGACCCAAAACTACTAGATTGATCCACAATAGAATTAAAAGACTTCTAAATCTAAATTTTCGTATAAATAAAAAATGTTCCTCTTCTATTTCCACAATTAAAAAAAAAAGCAATATCATATTTCATAACTAAACATTTAATTTTTGAATTTATCAAAAAAATTGGTTTGGCCCTAAAAAAAAAATTAAAAAAAAATGGAAAATCCTAAGTTCCAATCCCAAGTCCTATTATCCACCTTGTATACTGCCCTGTCCACCACCACTTATGCCGGTGGACCCGACGGGGCCCACATCGGACGAGACCAGAGTGGGCGAGGCCGTTGAGGCCTCCATACGACAACTGGAGGCATCGTGGTTCTATAGGAAATTCACGGAAACAATATTAGTTGTTAATATTTATAAATTTAATATTTTCTAATGATTATAATTTATATTTAGTAAATATATATTTAATAACATATAATTTATATTTAATTAAATATATATTTAGTGATGTTATTTTATTTAGTTATTTATTCTAATGAAAAAATGTTATTGAATATGATTTATTATTTTAATATGAAGGAGTTAATATTAAAATTAAATAAATTAAATGTGATGTTCACTTTAAAATTTAATGATACAAATATATTATAGGAGATGTAGATGTTATTTAAAGTGTTAGAGGTTTAGGGCTAGATTTTATAAACGTTTTGAAATATATAAACAAAATATTTTTTGCTTTGGTTTAGATATGTGTCTACAAAATAGAACTAGTTTACAAGCCTAAACCTATAGTTGCAACAATCAACTAGCAAAAAGAATAATTATTGGAATTCACTCATTTTTATCTTCTAACATTTACATCTCAATAAAGATAATAGAGATACAAGCCTAAACCATTGATCCTTGAGGATTATAGAAAGAAAGCAAGGTGAACAAATAAAAGTGCCCATTGATTTACAATATAATACAGATACTAATATCCAAGATAATCAAACTAAATAACAAGTCAATAAGGATCAAGGTCCAATTCAATAGTAACAAGTTGGTGATAATCAACAAGATATTCCATGTGCCTTAACATTCATACTTCCAACTCCACAAAATAAAGAAAAAGATGATAAAATCGTACATTGAAAGAAAAAGAGCAAGTGAGTAAAGAAGTATCTTAGCCAGGCCACAATGACAACAACAAATGGTAGACTCTTTTTCATAGGTGTCTATTTTGTTGGAATTAAATATATAATATATAGGTAATCAATAGTAAAGATTGCATCCTAAGATCTTTCTAGCATCATATCAATGACTCATACACCTAGAGCTAGAAAGAAGCGAAGGGTTTACCTATAATAACAAGGGAAGGTACAAGTTCTACGATAGATGAAATAGTTAATCCTATTGTTGAAAAAATTGATAGAGACCTAAGAGATGAAGAATACCATATGACTCTAATAAATCTTAGACAACACATTAGAGAACAAAAAAATTCAAGAAGTCCAAATAATCACCTCTACTATTGTGTCAAGAATGAAGAAGGTTGAAAAGACCAAGAAGAGATTAAAGGATCAAGTTGCAAAAGTCTAAGCATATATCAAGTAACTAGTTCATCCCTTACAAATAGTAGCTAGGTCTATTAATCCTATAATCATCATCTCTTATGTAGAGGCATCATCTTTAGAGAAAATGAAATGTATTGATAAAGTAACAAATGATTGAAATAATGAGATGAGTGATAAAGGATGTAAAATGATAGTTGAAGCTATAGATTCTTGTGTAAATTCAAGCCTTTGAACAACAAAATATTAATTAACTAAGGATTTCTGAGAAGAATAAGAGATAAATGATCAAAATATTCCTCACTTGACTATCATTATAGATTTAAATGCTCAAATGTTGATTAAGGAGAAAGTTTTAAATTAGGAAACTTTTAAATAGTCTAAAATATAGACAGAAATCATCAATTTTAGAAATGACTTGATTGTAAAATATATGTAAATGCTCAAAAAATTCTTTCATTTTGAATTTATACATGGGGAAGAAATAAAGGGCAAGCCTACAATTGAAGGCATTTCTAATGCAAAAGAAAAATTCCTGATTTTTTTTAGAGTTCAAGTAGTCTACTTTACCCTATTTTGTTTTAAAGTTCATTTTTTACAAGATTCTATTCAAAATAGGCATTGAGCCTTGCAATTTGTGTCATTTTCATGTATTTTTATAAGTTGTTAAATTTTATTCCTTTAATAGGAATAAAATCAATAGCTTGAGAAGGACTATTAATAACAAACCAAGATACAGGATGAAGAACATCATTCTTAGCCTCTTTAGAATCCCCAAATGAAAATAAGATAGAACATCAATGCCATCCACAAGAATATTAGGACTAATATTCTTCCAAACAACATTCAAAATAGAAGTATCCACATGGTACTCAAAACAAAGAGCAATATTCAAATATTATGATCATCACTACCAATAATCACATGTATTTTTACTACACTGTCAACTATCATTATCAAAGGATATCTAATTAAAGATACCTTATGTGTGAGGGTTTTAGTTACTAAGATCTTTGGGATCATCATCAATAAACTTTGTTATGTCTTTCCTATTTTTATGCAACTATAACCCCACATTATCAAACACCATAGTAAATTTAACTTTCTTGAAAGGCTAGTGAGCAAATGATTCTTGACTTGAGAAACATGATTATTCCTAGCAATCCATAAAAACTATAGAATCTCAATAAAAAAAATTGTCAAAGGAATTATTTAAATGTGGAGAACTAACTATTTTCCCAAATAAAATATCAAACAAATTGACTTCTTATTTGCACTTCTATTCCAAAAACGATGATTTTTTTTAAAGAAAATCTCAGCTCAGGGACACTAAAAGAATACTCCAAACATGTCCATAGACTAAACAAGATTTAAAATGACGATGCACACACTTTTTTTTTAATAAAAAACATCCACTTAAGAAAAATGCTTCTTAGGCTCAATGTTACTAAATCATAGAATAAGCTCTTTTATATTACATAGGTATATTAGAATTAAATTAAAAAGTATCTTAAGGATTAAAGCTTTCGTTAACTAAAATATTGTTCATATAATTGATAGATTTAGTAGACCCAGCTTTAGATGAACACACCCGGTAGTAAAAGAAAGAAGGTAACTCTTACCATTCACTAACCAACACAATGAACAAAATCTCAAATATTTACTTTTTTCTCTAATTGAAGACCTCCTAACCCTTTAAAAGTCCTTAATAAATCACCAAGCCTTTCACAATGGACCCAAAAATAGTAGATCCAAAAGACTTAATATCAAACTTACTAAATAGAATTTCTTCATAATAGAGACTAGATCAATTTTAACTTTGCTTCTAGGGATAAGCTTTAAAAACCCACTTAATATAAAAGAAACAACATAAAAAACAATGTTTTTTAAATCCTAATATTGCATAAAGTTTTCTATTTCTCTTATTATGTAACAAAAAAAATATTATAAGCTTATTTAACTGGCTAACCTTAAAAATGCCAACAAACATAAAGATAAATATATTGTTTAAAAAGATAAAATAATTTACACAATTAAAATTCCAAGGCTCTAGAAAAAGAAAAAGAAAAAGAACACAATTTTAAAATACATAAACTAATTCCACTTGTTTAAGAGGGATTAAGTGAAAAAAGGACCATAAAATATCCTATAATCACATTAATACTAAAGCAACTCCAAACTTTTTCATTTTTTTAATTGCAACCTTAAATTCAAAAGTCAAACAATAAATATAAATATGAAATTCCTTTAATAAATATAAAGTGCAACCTTTATGTTAAGTAACAAATTATAATAAAAACATATATAAGTCTCCATATTTATTTTAAACATTTGATGGATGTTATTCATTACATGCTTTTTCAAATTTGTATGTTTTTGGTGGAGTTATTATTGAGAAGACAATATAATGGTGAATTAAGTAAACCTATATCATTGTAGTATTTAAAAATATTTAAATAATCTCTTTGTTGATATATTGTTTACTTTGACATGCACCATCATATAAGTTCACATGTACATCAATATGGGAGAAAAATTTAAGGATATATCCATTCCCTTTTTGATTATTTTTTGACACACTTTGACTAGATTTTCCTTTGTGTAATAACAAGTCTACATGTGACAAATGCTTGTGTGAATTTATCTCATGGAATTACCCTATCTTGGATAAGATCTACTAGTGCAAACTTGACCTTGATCATCCATACTTGTAATTTTAAACAATACACTTTTAAAATTCAAATTTTAAATCTTGACAACACCCTCCCATTAGTCATTGTGAGCTTACCTAGTGCATGTCTATGTTGATTTGCATGTTACATTTTATTTAAAGAAATTCACTCATCTGTTTAAGATTATTAAAGATCTTATTAGGAGATTTATCAAAAGAGAACTTTCATTGAGAGTAATGTAATAGCACTTTATCATAACATATATCATCATGCCTTTAATCATTATTCCTAAGTCATGGAATTGGTTTAGTTAGGGGTCTAATTGGGGAGAGCAAAACCCTTGCAATTTAGCACATTTCTTAAAAGTATTATTAAACATCATCAAGCTATATTGAGGTTCATATATTAGAAGATCAAGGCAACTAGATTCTAAGCATCATTTTTTTGCTAGTTGATTATTGTAGATAGGCTTCCTTTTTGCACACTAGTTCAATTTCAGACATGTATATGAACCAAAGATTTTTTTTGAGACATTTACTTATCATCTAAGGATCTATACAAGACAACACAAGCTTCACAATTTAGTAGATTTCATAATGGTGTTTCTAAACATTGTCAATCCATATTGAGATGTAAATGTTAGAAGATAAAATGTGAATGAATTCCAAGAATTAATTTTTTGGTAGTTGATTCTTGCAATTATATGTTTAGGCTTGTACACCAATTCTATTTTATAGACATATATCTAAACCAAAGCAAAAAAAAATAATTCACAATTTTTAAAGACATACAAAATCAAACCCTAAACTTGCATCATTTTAATTAATGAACATCTATATGACCCATAAATATTTTATTTATCATTGAATTTTAACATAAGCATGATATGTAATTTTAATATTTCCTCTTATAAATCTTATCTTTATGACTAAATAAAATAACATTATTAAATATAAGTAATATTCCTAAATACAATACCATTATTAAATATAAGTAATATTCATTAAAATATTATTAAAGATAAGTAATATTCATTAAAATATAATGAATATAAATAATATGTTATTGACTATAAATAATGTTATTGAATAAGTATCATTAAATATACACATTATGTTATTAAATACGTATTTTACTAGATATAATTAATCATTACCAAATATTAAATATAAATATTAATTTTTAAAATACAAATAGTTTAATTAAATAATTATTACTTAATATATTAAAATCAAATAGAAAAGATACGACATTTCTATCTTCTATTCATTTTTTCCGTGAGCTTACTTTTTGCTGTAAACTGGATATAAATAGGTGCATTGATCCTATTCTTTGTAAGGAACGAATGTGGGACTAAAATTAAAACCCAACGTTCAAACGGTGCAATCCTTTGAAACGATGGAAATGGAAATTGTAAACTGTTACGGAAATGGAACGACAAGGTGCAATCCTTTCAAACGATGGAAATGGAAATCGTAAACGGGTACGGAAATGCAATAGGGAATCTGAACTACAGCCGAGATTTGAAAAGTTTGGGTTAAGGGAAATGGAAAAGCATGGGTTAAGAGGGCCCCACATGGACCCGACCACCTAAACAGTCAACTGCTTAGAGTGTGCCGATTTAGCCCAACCGAATTTGAGTGGGTGGAGGAATTGACAGCTTATGAACCGAAGGCGAGCTCGACGAAGATCAAAGTTATGCAGTGATTTGGGTGTGATTGGATCTCCAACAATGAAAAAGGTCGGCGATTTGTGCAGAGGCCAACATTTTTCTTTATGCCGGGCATTCCATTGTATCTACACAACCATCTTATTTGTACTAGTTGGGGGTGTGATGGACTGAATAAGATGATTGTGCTGAGTAATAGTTTTAAGATGACTAGTTCCGTGGTTCCTCAGATGACTTACATTTTCCAGGTCTTACATCATGAATGGATTGTGTGTGAAGTGCTTGTAAGTGGCTAGGGATGTGGCTCTCCTGATGATTGCTCCCATGCTTTCCAGTTTTATAGTTGGCACTTTTTCTCCTCTCCCTCTTCTTATGACTAGACAATTTTTCATCTCCACATTTGGTGCATTATCTATAATTGTCTATGATTTTAGTTCAATTATGAAGACGAGTGAAGAAAGAATCTGATCTTGTCTCTACCCAGATGGCAGGTGTTGTTTCTAAGAACAAACTGATTCCCTCTACTAGTTTTCTCTTTTTCCTTGTCTTTCTCTAGATGATATTTATTACATTTGGATTTGACTAGATTTGGATCATTTGCTAATGATAAAGGGTCAATTTCAAAAAATTATATATAGTTGAATTTAGAAACATTCATATTATTATTAGTTTTTGCCATAGACAGGTATATTAATGCATTTATCTAGTTTTATTAATTTGTCCAAATGAACCAATAGAAGCAAAGAATTAAAATATGCATTGAATGTACAAGGTAATTTCTTGTAAGATAGAAACATTGATAGGATATTCATTAAGTTTTTATTTTATTTTTAAATATTTTTTTATGCAAATTTAAATGACTAGAACTACAAAGATGAAGTACTAGTTTAAGGGAGTGTATCTAGAGACCAGGATTACCTCAAATTGGAGTATGATAGGAGACACAAACCTTGGCCACATTGACATTGAAGAGTTCAAGGAAATAATGTTTGGAAGTAACCCAACTCCTTATGCTAGGAAGATAGTGTAGAATGGAATCGCTTAGCCTGTTGGTTTTCTTACCTTAGTGCAGTATCCTGATTTGACCATGGAATGCAAAGAACATTATTATAAAGAATCAAGAAAGATCATATCAAAAAATGGGGGAGTATTGTCATATTTTTCTAGTGTTGCCATCTCAGAGACATTTAGTATTCCAACATTTTCAACCATGTCTCTAACCACTAAGGAACAAGCTTTGGGAGTATTCAACTAGGGGCCAAACCAATGTATGAAGACTGTGAATGAATTATGGATGAAGCATCCTAAGTCCTTGGCTATTAAATTTCCCTAATATTTTTACATAATTGATTTCATAATTAAAACCAATGACTTGGTAACACTGCAAGTAATAAGGTGATGGACATTGATTCAACCTCAACATTTGAGAACTAGATGTTTTGTTATGTGGAGGAAATTCTTAGAGGATCCAAGAAGTTCTATTGGGATTGGATTATTAGTGACAATATTCACCATCAATTCTCTATGGTGAGGGAAACCAATATTTTCCACATGACTTCCTATGTTGTCTATACTTTGGCTAGAAACTTCAAGTATCATGGGTTGAATTGCTTAGGCCTAGTGGGAAATGGTCCCAATTAGCATAAGGTTTATGATTGCTATCCTCAACTCCAGTTACATAATGCAATGAACCATTATAAGAGGGTAAATGATGCTTTCATCATGTTCATTGTGCAAACACTACAAGGGGATCTAAACATGAGGCTTTTCTCTTCTGCTATGGACATTATCAAGAGGTTTGGTTACTGGTTCATCTAGTTTTCTAAGTTCACCTACCTCAAGATGGAGGGATTCTCAGGGTAACCTTACAGATTTTCCAAGTACCCTAATGGAAAGATAGTACTATTAGAGATGACTAGGCAGCTTTGTATTGCCAACAAATTGTTAAAAGATAAGCATAGGGCGTGAGTACCTTATCCTATGGTAGTTGGAAGAGGGTTAATTGCCCGCCCTTTACACCAATTAGTCGAGGGATTAGATGTGGAGCTTCATTTATTTAACTTCCACTTTCACAACATCAAGAGACACTTTGACCCCTATGGAAAGATGAATAAATATGTGGGTAGAAAATACATGCATAAGATGGAATTTGAAGACTTTTGGGCTAATTTCCATTATGATTTAGAAGTCAGGAAAAGAGCCTATTCTAGAGTAACAATAGATTATATAAGAACTCTACACCTTTTTCTTATTCTCGACCAGGTTGAAGATGATGGAAAGGTCCTCTAGGAGGTAGAATATAATAAAATAGCAAATAATCCAATCCCACTTCTAGAATGGGTTGAGGAAGAGGTGACAAAACTTAGTATAGTAACTGGACCAATCTTGGGGTTTACTAAGAGATGGGTAGAAGTCCAATATTATGATTTTATGGATAAGGGAGCGGACTTAAAATTTGAGAAAATAAAATAGGAGCAATCTTCCTCTGATGGAGAAGAAGAACATGCAACAAAGGAAGTCAAGCATGATAAGGAGTCAATAGAAGGTGAAGTAGGAACATCTTCTAAGCCAAAGGGTAATGCCAAAAGGAAAAGAGAAGAAGAGAGGTAGCCTATTGCAAAGCCTCAAGTATACAAAAGAAAAGTTGAACCTATTGAAGGGGCTAAGCCATAGGCTAAAAGAACTAGAAGGGTGAATTCAATTGCTACTGAGGCTACAATTGAGGGTCAAGAAGGTCCTCCGTCTCCCTCACCCTACACTTCCATTTCTCAACCTTCTCCTCTCATTTATACATCTCCCCTTGCATCCACCATTCCTTCTACCATCTCTACTTCCTCTCCTTTTATTGATATCTATGTAGATATCTCCACTTCCATTCTCACTTCTTCCATTCCCTCCATTACCATAGATTCTTCCTCTAATCCTTCTCCCACCACCTAGGCTTCACCTTCTTCTATTTCTCCTCAATTTACCATGCCCACTATTTCCTCCAACATCCCATCCATTTTTCTCCCTCCTTATTCCCGTGACCTTCCCCAAACTTTCATTGCTCACCTTTCTCACATGCCTAAGGAAGTGGTGGCCACTATATTTTATCTTAGGTCAATAGAACCTTGTTGAGTTAGCTTGCTAAGGATGCCCCTTTTCCTACTTCTCAAGGGACCCTAGAGCCTCCAACCATGGAGAATGTTGAAAATGTGTTTGAAATATTATAGACACAAGAAAATGAAGATAAAAATAATCTAGTTTCTATAGAGGAAATTGAGGTCTTCACTCAATAGGAAGGGCCATCATAAGAGATTCCTAGTACTAGGCCTGAAGTAGAGAAAAC
Organism: Sequoia sempervirens; assembly: GCA_007258455.2. Lineage (NCBI taxonomy): Eukaryota > Viridiplantae > Streptophyta > Pinopsida > Cupressales > Cupressaceae > Sequoia > Sequoia sempervirens. The sequence goes on along the minus strand of VDFB02334031.1, from coordinate 97,067 downwards.
CTCTACAAAAGAATCATATGTAAATGTAGAAGATATTCAAAGTAAAGTTCCTCCTCCCCCTTCTCAAGTAGAATTAAGTATTTACGGCTACTACACCATCTTGGTTGCAAGAGTAGTTAAAACATAAGCAACCAATAATAGAAACTCCCGAGCTAAGATTAGAGGTCATCCTTAGCAGGATAGAAAGGACAAAAGAAAATAAAAGGGAAAAAATAAGGTCTCATATGAATAGGGATACTTTAGGTTCTATAATTTTGCATGTAGCTACTCCCATGGTGGATAAGGACATCAAAATTATTTTACCTAAGGAATTTAATGTTTCCACTATTAACCTCAACCCCACCAACAAAGCCCAAGAAATAGGTAACTTTAGGGATCAATAATGAATTAGTGTAGATGATAAATAAAGATGAGGCCACTAAAGTTGAATTGAGATCCCAAGTGGCAGAGCTCACTACATTTATTAAGCATTTGGTCACTCGAATTCAAAGTGAGTAGGGAAAGGTGACTTGACTCTAGTAGTTCTTTCTAAAGAGGAAGTGAACAAAATGGAAGATATGAGGTGATGGGCTCAATCCACTCAATCTTGGTTGAGGCATATTTTTGATAGTTGTAATAAGGAAATTGATGTAGCCATTTATGTCCATGAAAACTTCGTTGTTATTAACGAAGAGGTGGAAAAATTGTTCGAGGATTGCATTAGTAATGAAAAGTATCACAACTTAGTATTCCCAAAATTAGAGGCTATCAATAAAATATCAATTGAAGTGTTCGCAAAGGAAGCTATTTTGAGTAAGGAAAAGATTAAGGAGCTAGACTACTGTACATATGCTATGAATTTTAGAAGAGAGATTGTTTGCTAGATAGAAAAGGAGGTGGGTAAAATTAATGCCAAAATAAATGAAGTTTTGAGCTCTTGTGGCCAATTTTTGAGGGAATCGACTAAATAGGAAGTTAACACTACTACAAAGGTAGATGAATTTTTTTGAAGGAACAATAGAAGATGCTAGTTCATAAGAAGCTAATCAATGAATTATCCTTAGATTACTTGGATTGGGTTGCTCAGATTTTGGTGAGGATCCATAATTTTGTTAGTTGGAAGTCTACATGGATGGATTTGCATCATCAATTGATAGACTAGTATGACATTCAGTACCATAAAGTTTATGCTGCAACTGGTTTGTATAACGAGGAGGTCACTCCTGTCTTGAAAAAAATTGTCAAGTTTTATGTTAAAGAGAAATTAAAGGGAAGAAGTGTGATTGATGACATATTTTTGTGATTTTGGCACCAACTGGCTCATTTTTGGATCTATTCAAAAGTGTATTTTTGAGAATTTGTACCCCAAATTTATTAGGATATAGGATTTGTAATTTAATGCTATGACAACTGTATTATTACATACTATGTTGTACTTTTACATATCCCAAGAAAACTGTAATGGAATTCCATTAGAGATGGATGATGAATGTGATAAATATTTAATGCACTCCAAATATTAAATGCTAATATAACCTTGACCCTTGGTGTTGAGATGATCTTCGCCATTGATCATGTCATAGGTTTTACTGGCCTTGCCTATAAAAGGGCAACATTCTCTCATTGTAAATGGTTATTGTTGAAAACTAGAATTTTTGTAACTAGACATTTTGAAATCAATACAAGAAAAACATTGAATTTTTGTGTTCCACTTGTGGTTTCTTCTGCTTGCATGGTTCCTTTTCTTTAATGTTAGATAAAATTCAGTTATAATGATGATGAAGTGTGAAGATATTTGATAGATCTCTAGTTCATACCATTTGTAGCTTGTTGATTGTAAGTTTCTTTGCATGGTTAGTTTGAACCTTATTTGATATTAGTTCAATTGTGAAGATTTATTGAAGTCATGCCAAAATTGGGTATTTATACGAATTTTCATTATCTGAAAATCTTTCATTACCTTTGAAGATTGCATTATTATTGTGGCATTGTGAGTTAGCATTTGATTAAGCAAGAATTTTCTTTAGTGAGGGATCTATCTATTTGAAGCATTGAATCATTATTATCATTTTCCTTAGGGTTTCTTAAATTAATCTCTTCTTACCCTATTTTTTGACTTTTATTTGAAGCTTTGAGTTAGTTTAGAAAGAAATGAACACCCATATTGTAAAATCAGATGTTGAATATTATTTTGATTCTAGATCTAGAAATCCAGTTAGGGTTTCATATCAAGTTCAAACCATTCAAAAATATTAAATTGCTTAAAATCTAATGAGGTAATTGTAACTCTAATGAGGTAATTGTAAGACCCCTTATTAAACAACAAAACATTAAACCACCGAGTTATTTTTGCAAATTCAAGACTTGACTATCGAAGCCTTGGGGTAATCTTTTTGAGTCATAAGGGTTAGATTTCCCTTGAAGAGAGACACAATACTTAGTATTTTTTCTGTGTTGTGATGCACAAAAAAAACTTCAATAGAACAAAACTTCTATTCTTATTTATGAGGGTGCACAATTTTTTTATAAAATTGGTTTAATATAAAATATATTTTTCTCTGTCTTCCACAATAATTCTAGTTTTTAAAATTGTTGTTCTCTCATATTCTTAGAGAAACAAGAATCTCTATCTCTTTGATTAGCATTTTCATTGGGTATCAGTGCCTCTTCTTCAATGGTATTTAGGTGAAATTTTTCTATATTGTTCCTCTTTTCCTCTCTCTTCATTTTAAGTATGATTTTGTGAATTAATTTTTTATTTAGCAATATTAATGATTTAATTTCCTTGTCTCAATTACACGTGTAAGTATAGTACTTAATATTTTCATAAAATTTATTTATTGTATTGTTGTTATTTGCATTGCACTTACCCTCCTAGAAAAATACACTATGATAGGTGTACACACAAAATTCTATCCATTGCTTAATAAAGCCAAAGGGCTAAAATAAGCGCTTGACTACTTTGACAAGATCCTAAAAATATTTTTTAAATTCCAAACACAAGTTTTTTGTTGAGCTTACTTCTTGAGATCTATATTTATCTCATTCTATGGTTTTGTATCTCTAACCATCTCACATTATTTCAACAAATTCCTTATTTGATTGATATTTCCTTTCTCACTCTTTATGTCTATTTTTCAAGATTATTTAGTGTTGTATGGAACATCTTTATTTTCTATGCACAAATAAAAGTCTACAATTGAAGGGTCTCCTTCACAATTATGAAAGAATTTGGGCTTGATTTCCTATTATAACTAGTGTCTAGAATTGCTTCACTCTCTATTATCTTGGTATCTATATCACAACCATTGAACCAAGTTCCACATTCCTTATTTTTTCTAATACTTCCATTATCTAGTAGAATACATTATTTATGTTCCTATTTAAAAGTGAATCCTTCATATCTATTTAAATTAATTAAATTTTTTCAGCTTCTTATTTATTTTCTTAAAAGAATTAAATTGAACTTGTTAGTTTAATGAGTATCAATAAAAAGGATTAAACTATTTATTTTCACTATAAATTATAGCATAAGTCTTGATGTCTCCTCTCATTTTGTTGAAACTAGGATTAAAAACACCTTGGAGATACATACATGGGACTTCACTCTAGCATGGTGGATATGTTTATTTATCCCTACTATTTTAAAATAGCATAATTTTTTTTTGGATGTTACAATGGATGATTTGATGGCAGCTAGACATAATGAAAATAAAAATTCATCTTTATCCATGGAAGGGAAATGAATGTGAGGAAACTTAAGCACATTTTTCACCAAATCTAGCCTAGGTTGTTGAAAGTTACAAAGATTGATATGATACTCTCTTTCAACTTCCAGCTCTACCTATTGTGTCTTCTTTCTTCCATCAAGAAAATGAAGGTACCATGGGGTCCTTAGATAGATTGTCTTCTTGCTCGACCTCCACCATTACCAACATCATTGCTTTCATATAATGGAAAGATATTTGATATAGAGATCATGAGCAATGAATCTACTTTAACTACCATAATCTATATTATTGGGCTCAAAGGATTACCAGTCTTTGTGGTTGGGAACCAAGGTTGCTTCCCTACAATGTTGATTGTGAGGATTACTCAAGTGAGATAGTTAAAGAAGCATCTCTGCACTTGTCCCATGCACATAGTCCTAGTGTTCTTCTTCATTCTAGGAGTTTGTAGATAGTATAGATAATATTCCTCACTATTTCTGCAAGAGTGACAAGGGTGTTGAGGAGGGCATACATAGATTGGGCCGACACTATTGTCCATAGTTGATCCTGTGTGAGTATGGGTGAGTAGATTTGATTAAAGAACAACAACATCTCAACCATCTTATGGTCTGTGCATCATTTGGAGTCCACCAAAGATGTAGAGTAATTTATTGTGCCATTGGTTGTTTATTTCCAGCTTAGATCTCCCCTGGCCAATGGCGCATCATAATGGAGCTGTTAGAAGTACCAAGATAAAATGGTGTGCCGTTAGTCCATTTTAATTAATGTGGTAGATGGTGGGTGCACAGTTTTATGTTTCCAAATATTTTATAGCTCTTATAAATATTTAAATCATTTTATTAAATCATTTAAAAATATCCCCATTAAAGCATTTTATAAAAGAGAAAAATGGAATGCAAGTAAAAGAAAAATGCAATACGAAAAGAGGTTTTACATGTGAGAGAAGTTTAATGTGAAAATAAAGGGAGAAAATTGGAAATTGACAAGATAAAAACCTTGCATGTAGAATTTTTTTTGGGGATCTAAGATTTTTTATATTCTTCTTATATCTTCTTTTGATATATAATTGTAATTGTTCATTTGAACCTAGGAATTCTTTTAGCTATGTGAAAATATATTAGAGCCTTTGAAGGTAAAATATTATGTATCATTACATTTGTAAAGAACAATCCTATGATTGTGTCTTTGTTCCTCTGACATTGTTTGTATAATCATTTCAAATGATATATATATATATATATATATATATATATATATATATATATATATATATATATATATATATATATATATATATATATATATATATATATATATATATATATATATATATATATATATATGTATATATATATGTATATATATATATATATATATATATATATATATATATATATATATATATATATATATATATATATATATATATATATATATATATATATATGTATGTATGTATAAAATTTTGCTCATTATTTTTTTGGTAATTTTTTTCTCATTTTCTTGTTTCATATGTGTAGCCTTAATATAAATCTAGCCTTTGTGTGTGCTTCACACAAATTGAGTGAATGTTTCATACGTGTGTATTTTTCCTTTTGTAATCTATTCTTGATTCAATAATGAATGTGGTATACTATGTTGAAATATTTGTCTATTAAAGTTTGCTTCCTATTAGACAATTGTGTATAGGTAGTGTTATCTCAACATTACATCTATTAGATAGGATTTATTTTCTTGTTTTCTTATTCTCTTTTCTTTGCACTGTTGAAATAATTCATTGAAGATCCTAAGAAGAATCAAATTTTAAAATTCCAAAGGTTATCTCACAAATCGTATCCCACATTTGTGAGGTATATTTGAACATCAACATTTTTGGCATGCCTAGTGGGACCAAATGAAAGGATTTAGTCTGCATCTCATTTGATTTTGTTCTAGATTTTATAATTTTGATGCAAAATCACAAAAATATCTACTCATAAAAGCATGAATCTTCCATCTGGTGACTTCTTTGGTGACTCCTTTGAAGTAAAGATCCAAAATCTTCATGTTTGCATATCACATTGGCAACCCATAATATTCATGTAAATCTTAATATTCAGCTAATAAATTTACCCTTTGTGGCTTGGTGCTCAAGGGGTCCATTGCAACAACAAGGTTTCTAGGTTCCTTAATTAGTATTGAAGGTATTACCTCATTTTCATAGAGATGGACCTACTTCTATTGTGGATCATATCCAAGATATTGTAAATTTATGCAATATTAATAATATCATAGAAGAGAGTGTTGCTTTCCGTCTACTTGTATTTTCTTTCAAAGATAAAGCAACGTGAATGGTTTAGAACATTGCCATTCAGTTCGATATCAAGTTGTGATCAACTTGGTGATCAACTTTTCAGTCACTTCAAGATAGTGTAGATACTAGTTCACTCATCTATAACATCATCACAATCAAGAGATTCCCTATAGAGTGCATGCATGATTTTAATGCAAATTTTGATAAGGTATGGAAAAGGTTTTTGATTGATGTTAGACCACCTCCCAATTTTGCATTCATATACTTCATACAAGATTTAGATCTATAAATTTCCATCATGATACTTGATTTCTAGGAGGCAAAACCCTATCATAGTCTTATGTTTTTAGCTGTTATAACTGAAATGAATCTCATAGAAGTCGATAAATTGCCTCCTTTTTTGGTAAAACCATTGATTTCTCAAGAGATTTCCCTTTCCCAAATTGCCCCACATGAACAAATGCAAGTTCATACCTCACCACTTATCCACCGTACTAATTTTATATATCAAAATAGGTGGCCAAGATAAAAAAAATATGGAACACTTTTCCCATGAACTCAATGAGTTGATAAACCAATGCATTTACTAGAATGATCCAAATTTCATGCCTCAAAACCCTCAAGAGCAACAATATGCATGCAACCAAATTATAAAGAGATCTCTTACTCATTCACAAAGACATTCAAAATTGTGTTAGAGAAAGAAAAAACAAACAAATGCACAAAAAAATGCCAAAATTATAGTACACCTGTTTAACAAAAAATAAACCAAAAATATTGTAATCACCATAGAGAGGCAGCGAATAGTTCAAACTTTATTATCAAAATTGTTAAATATAAATAGAATGTTTGAAAATTGTCCCAACCAACTAATAGTTACAAAATATTTATATTGGAAAATTGTCCCAACCAACTAATGGTTACAAAACAATTTTTAAATTTTATTTTAACATCCTCCCTAAAATCTGATTTGTGGGATAGTTTCTCATCCCTAAAATATTCTCTAGTCTACTGAAAGCTTCTTCCTTCAGAGGCTTTGTCAAAATGTCAACAACTTGATCTTTGGACCTACAATAAGAAAGTTTGATTTCTTTATTTTAACCAATTCTTTGATGAAGTGAAATTTAATGTCTATGTGCTTGCTTCTTCCATGGAAGACTAGATTTTTAGAAAGTGCAATGGCTGATTAATTATCATAGAATATAATTGTTTCTTCCATTTGGGGCTGCATCAATGCTTCAAGCATCCTTCATAACCAAATTGCTTGACAACTTGCTAAAGTGGCTACCACATATTTTGCTTCTATTGAGGACAATGCAAAAATGTGTTGTTTCTTTTAAGACCATGAAATTACACCTGAACTAGAAAAGCATACCCTAAAGTACTTTTCCTATCATCTTGGTTTCCTACCCAATCACTATCTGTATAACCAATTAACTTCAAAAAATCCTTTTTTTCATAAAAAAATCCATGATTTGTAGTCCCTTTCACATACCTGAGTATTATTTTACCTATTTGTAGATGAGTATCATGTGGATTCTCCATGAATCTGCTTATCAAGCTTATTGCATACATGATATCTAGTCTTATGATAATTAAGTACAATAAGCTTTCAACCAAACTTTTATACAAAGTAGAATCTACCTTTTTTCTTTCATCTTTTTTGCTCAATTTCACACCCATGGAAATAGGCATAATTTCTATTTTGCTATTTTCCATGCTGAACCTTTTCAATATATCATTTGCATACTTTTCTTGTGAAATAAGAATCCCATCACTATTTTGAGTTACTTCAAGACCAAGATAATAGTGCAACAAACCAAGATTAGTCATCTCAAATTCACTCTTCATTGCCACTGAAAATTCTCTAACCATGTGTTCATTGTTCCATGTATAAAGAAAATCATCAACATAAATGCAGACTATCATAACATCTCCTTGTTGATTTTGTTTTATGAATAAGGCGTGCTCATAAGGACATTTTTCAAAACCATTTAATAAAAAAATTATTCAATCATTTCATACCAAACTCTAGGTGCCTGCTTTAAACCATAGAAAGCTTTCTTTAGTTTGAGCACTTTACCTTTATGACCTTTAATCACAAAACTAGGTGGTTTCTCTATGTAGATTTATTCCTCTAATACACCATTCAAGAATGCTGATTTGACATCCATATGAAAGAGCCTCCAACCCTTTTATGCTGAAAAAGCTAAAATCATACAAATAGTATCCATTCTAGCAACAGGTGCAAAAACTTCATTATAATCAATACCCGATCTTTGCTTGTAGCCTTTCACTACCAACCTGGCCTTGTATTTATTCACTTTACCTTGCTCATTGTACTTTGTTTTATACACCCACTTTACTCCAATTGGCTATGCTTGGGGAGGTTTGCAAGTTCCCAAGTTTGATTCTTTTCTATGGACGCAATCTCTTCATTCATAACTTTAATCCATTTTTCATCTTTTATTTCTTCTTCAAATGCAATAGGATCACAATCAACAAAAAATGCAAAATGACAAATATCTTCATTTACCTCTATTGTTTGTTGATATATGTCAAACAAGCTCCTTATTTTTTGCTATCGTAGTGATCAATAAATGTCAAAAAATATCTCATACCAAATAATGAATCAACTTCATTTGGTCCACATAGATTTGAGTGTACTAGCTGCAATCGCTCTGAAGCTCTCCAAGAATCCCTTACTACAAAGGGTTCTCTATGGTGCTTTCCAATAATGCATCCTTCACATTTTTCATCTGGTCTTTGGATAAATGGTAAACCCGTTACCATGTTCTTTTTATGCAAAATATTTAGTCCACAAAAATTCAAATGACCAAATTTAAGATGCCATAACCACTGCGTGTCTTTTACAAGAGCATTGAAACTTAAATGCATATTTTTTTTGATGCTAAGAGAAAAAAAAATTATTAGCAGTCATGGGTATTTTGGTTATCAACTTGTTTTTACCATCAATAATAATGCATGTACCATTTTCAAGTTTTACAGTGTGGCCTTTGTGCACAAGTTGTCCTACACTTAATAAGTTATGCTTTAAGCCTGGTACATAAAATACATCACCAATATATCTTTTCTCACCTTGTTTTGTTGTGATTAATATCCTCCCTTTCCCCATGACTGGTGTAGTTGTATCATTTCCCATCTTTACTTCTAATTTGATGGACTCATCCAAATTTTGGAATATCTCTTTGCATCCTATCATATGATTATTGCACCCACTATCAACATACCATTTGTCATCGTTTATTTCCTCATTTGTGCTACATGTTAGCAATACATATCCTTCCTTCCCTTCACCTTCATTTGCATATTGAGCTTCTTGTTTACTTTCACCTGCAATATTTTTTCTACATTTAGATGCAAAATTTCCATACTTTTGACAGTAATAACATTGAGTAAATGATTTACAATACCTCTGAAAACTTCTACCTCTACCTCTTTGCTGAAAATTTTCTCTACCTCTTTGCCTCTTGCTTGAGTGTAACTACAATTTTCTTCATCACTTCTATTGCTTCTTTGATCTCTACCTCTTTATTGAAAACATCCTCCTCTTTCTCTTGGATTTATGCCTCTTGCTCTTTATGCAAAAGATGCTTTTGGTGTTGCTTCTTTTTCTCTCATGGATACCTTGCTCTTGGAGGCTTGCTCCAATGGATCCTTTGTAGATTTATTTAATCTATGTTCATGTGTGTACAATGAACCCATAAGCTCATCTATAGATAAAATTGTCAGATGTTTTGATTCTTCAATGGCTATAACTACATGATCATATTTTGCAAGAAAAATTCTTAAAATATTTTATACAATTTTTGATTAGTCATAACCTCACCATTTAATTTCATCTAATTAATTATCCCCATTGTACAAGTAAAGAAATCTCCTAAAATTTTTGAATCTAAAATTTGTAAAATTTCAAAATCTTTTCTAAGTATTTTTAAGTGAACTGCTCTTACTCTTTTTTTACCTTGAAATGACTGTGCAAGGAGATCCCACACTTCTTTTTCTTTTGAAGTGGTTGTAACTCTTAGAAGGAGAGTTTCATCAAGACCTTGCACTATGAACAATAATGTTTTCTGATCTTGTTTTCGATTTTCCTGCAGTAAATCCCTCTCATTTTGTGTGAGCGCTGCTAATGCCATTGCATCTACCAATTTTGAATACCCATTATGCACAAGATCCCATAGCTCTTGTGATATGAACAAAATCTTCATTTGAAAACTCCAAAAATCATAATTTTTTTCATTAAATTTAGGAATTTGTAACTGAGTACTATTAGCATTCGTTGTCATTTTGAACCTTCTCTGATACTAGATGTTAGAAAAGAAGAAAAAAAATGAATGCACAAACGAATGCCAAAACTAAAGTACATAGTAAACAAAAAATTAACTAGAAATATTGTAGTTGCCACAGAGAGGCAGCAAATAGTTCAAACTTTATTGTCAAAATTGTTTAATATAAACAAAATGTTTGAAAAATGTCCCAACCAACTAATAGTTACAAAATAGATTTTTAATTTTATTTTAACAAATTGTTCTTCTCAAGCTTATGTGTTTTCAAGGCCAAAATTTTAGTCTATAGAAGTGTTGGATCAAGTTTTTTACTAGTTTGATGTTAAGGAGGAATGCCATAAGAATTCAAGTCTCAAAGATCATCATGAAGTGAAAGAGGTTGCTATTGCTTATCCAATGCTTACAACTAATTATGTCCATCATGAACATGGATCCATGCACAAAATTGAATCCTCTAAATTTTTCTTCATCCAAAAAAAATTCTCATGCCTTTGATTGGATAAATGAGAATAGAAAACAAAGATTGCATGATAAAAATATTTAGTTTCAAAGAGAACTTGTGCAATATCAAGCAAAGATGGAGTGAAATAAAGAGACTGAAGAGTATTTTGATGATGATTATTTCTTGACTTCTTTTGAAGATGATAAATACTTGAAAAAGAATGATAAGAACCTAGAATATCATTAAAGAAAAGAACATGCGAAGGAAATTATCACAAAAGCTACAAATAATGACGACATTGATATGTTTGATGAGATTCCATATGTAGAGAATGGTGTTGTGGAGATTGACCAAAAAATAAGTCTACGGATAGTGCAGATAATATTCCTCACTATTTTTGAAAGAGTGACCAAGGTGTTGAGGAGGGCATGCATAGATTGGGCCAACATTGTTATTCACAATTGATCTTGTGGAGTATGGGTGAGTGGATTTGATCAAAAGCATCTCCATACCCAAGCCCAACACCATCTCAACCATCTAGTTAAAGGTTTATCTAATGTTTTGTGCACCATTTGTAGTCCACCAGAGGTGTCACAGTAATTTATTGTGCCATTGGTTTTTTGTTTCTAGCTTAGATCTCCCCTGGCCAATGGCCCATCATAATGGAGTTGTTCGAAGTTCCAAGATAAAATGGTGTGCCATTGGTTCATTTTAATTGATGTGGTAGATGGTGGGCCCAGTGCTTTAGGTTTTCAAATATTTTCCAGCTCCTATAAATGTTTAAATTATTTTAAAATATCCTTATTAAAGGATTTTATAAAAGAGAAAAGTGGAATGCAAGTAAAAGGAAACAAAAAGTAACTTCCAAGCAATAACATAGGTTTTGCATGTGAAAGAGAAGTTTAATGTAGAAATGAAGGGAGAAAATTGGAAGTTTGACTGTAATTAAAAACTTTACATGTACAAAAACATTTTGAGATATAATATTTTTCTATTCTTTTCATATTTTCTTCTTTCGATATATATTGTAATTGTTCATTTGAAAATTTGGGATTCTTTTAAGAAAAAATTATGTATAAATGTATTGATATATTTGAAGGAAATATATTATGTATCATTACATCTATAAAGAACATTTTTGTGACTGTCTTTGTGCCTCTTGCATTGTTTGTATATTCATTTCAAATATATATATATATATATATATATATATATATATATGTGTGTGTGTGTGTGTGTGTGTGTGTGTGTGTGTGTGTGTTCATTTTTTTGTCGGTAAATTTGTTCTCCTTTTCTTGTTTCATATGTGTAGTCCTAATATACATCTAGTCTTTGTGGGTGTTTCTCACAAATCAATTGAATGTTTGATAATTGTGCATTTTTCCTTTTGTAATCTATTCTTGGTTCAAAAATAAAGAAAATGTAGCATACTATGCTGAAATATTTGTCTATTAAATTTTTCTTCCTATTAGAGAATTGCATATAGGTAGTTTTTTCTTGGTGTTTTTCCTATTAGATAGGATTTATTTTACTTTTTTCTTCTTCTATTTTCTCTATAAATTTGAAAGAATTCATTGAATCTCATATGAAGAACCGACTTCTAAAATCACAAAGGTTATCTCACAAATTGCATCCCAAATTTGTGAGGTTTCACATGTTGGTGTTGATTTGTATATGGATGTAGGTTTCAAATGAAGATTTGAACATCAACATGTATCAAAAGAGTGTTCATGTTGGGTTCTTATCTTTAGCCCTTTGGTTACAGGAGATAATTATTTTTTTGGCTATTTTTATAGTGCTTGCATTGGATGCTTGGTTTTATTCTTTGACATGAGAAATAATTAGATGCATGTGGGTTTTCAAGACCTAAAATTTCATAGACAACTAGGTTCCTCAATTTTCATGTACTCACTAATGGTTGTTGAATTGGTCTTCTAATATACTAGAGTTACTAGATAGCCCTCTATTTTAAATATTCATACTTGCATGTTGTTATTTTATCTTTTTAGCTTTTATTAAATATTAGAGTCCTAGGTCATTTAATGTTGGCTTATGTCATTTAATAATAACTTGGTCATTTAATGTTTGGTACTTCATCACACCTTGTCTATATAAGCAAGGTCATGTACACTTTTGTAACATACCTCATCATCATATTTGATAGATCTTAATATCAAGAAATCTCATCTCTTGCATACTCTATTTTAGAAGGTTTTAATTATTTTTTCAAGTGGTCTTGAGGATAGTGCTAATTTTTAGCTCCTACAGAGACTGGTAGAAGTGTTGATGAAATATGGTGCTATTTTTATTTTATAATATGTAAATCATTTTTATATAAAAAATAATATAAATAAAATTTCCTTCTCTCATCCCACAATAGTGTGTCCCACTTTATAGCCTAAGTGGGACATTAAAATCAATATTTTTAACCAAATTTTCATGTTTTGTTACTTAAGCAAGAAAATCATTAGCAATTTGAAGATGACATGAAATAGTGATATTTTAGATTTTATATGTAGATTAAAAATATATTTAAAAAAATAAAAAATAATATTTGTAATTTTTAAAGAATTTTTAATAACTTTTTAAATACTTCATGGTATTTTTAGTGAGTAATATTTATTCCATAACGAATAACTTGTATTAATTATAAGATAAAATCATAATTTTGTAAACACAAATCATTAACATCGATATCTAGTATATGCATATTTTTTCATAATTGTTTTGGCATATTTTATTTATAATTGTAGTTTAGAGTGATTTTATTCCATAATACATAGTTTTTGATTATAGGAAAAGTAGGTTTTGAAGGGACCCCAAAACCCTTTACAAGATAAGCCATTGCATCATCATATTATCAAAAACAGGAGAAGCAGCCAAAAAACAACCAAAAAATGGCACACAGACAGCTAAAAGAGGCATAAAAAATAGAAGCAAACTAAAGATTTTTTAGAATGTTCGCCGCTTCAAGATCACTTTCAATAATTTTTTGATTAACATTCATAACTTCCACCACTTCAATAGCAGGAACACCCTTCTTAGCATTAAGCTTAGTCTTGTTGTGAGTACGGGTTGAAGGACCAATTTCAATAGTAGTTTTATGCTGCACATCATCTTCAGCCACCAAGTCTTTGGCTCCAGAGCTGTCTCCCAACCAATTTCTATCCTTCTCATTCAAAAGGCACAAACCCGTCACCTCATTGCACATGTCATGTTTTCTAACCTCCACAACCTTCTGTAACTTTCCCTCCAAAATAACAAACTTCTTTTCATAGGAATTCTTCATATTGAGCATTTCATTCGCAACCATCTTGAGAGTATCATAAAGTTGTTTGAATTCGGCCCGAACCTTATCAATCTGAGCTTGCATAATCGGTCCCTTAGAAGAGGAAGCCTCATCAACATTAGTACAAGCCGCTCTAACATGAACATTGGTAGATTTCATTTCATGAAAGACGGGCACTTAAAGAGATTAAATAGAGAGAGAGTGATTCTTCACCAGGCCAAGATAATCTAGCATGATTTCCCTCCTAAAATTAAAACCATGTTTGTCAATGGCATAATCCGCCTAAGAGTCCTCTTTAGAAGAAGCATTCTTCAACGTATCCTTCCCTTTCTGAGTAAAAACCTCCACCCCTTTATCCACATTCTGATCCAACACTTGGTTAGGAATCCCCTGCTCTCTTCCCTCTCTAAATTCCTCGAAGAACTAATCACCTGCTACACCTTCTTGTTTTGTACATTAAGAATAGGGGAAATCCCCTACTGGCCTTTATTGGTCATGGCCTCCTTGGTCAGGTTCTCCTTCTCTAGCCCCTTCAACTTCTTACCACTAGATCTTTTTCCAAGATTAGAACTAGGTCGCTCAACCTCACCCTCAACACCCGTATCATACCCATTAGCCATTAAGATGGGGCATTGAGCCTTCTTTCGTTTATTTCCAACAACCTTTTTCTTATTGCCTCCCGATCCCTTCAAGGATTTTGATTTTTGGGAGGGCTTCACTATCTCAACCTCATCACCAGAAATAGACTCCTCATCTTTGGAGGGAGCATTAGATTGGGCCTTTTTCTTCTTCTTACCCTCATACCCAACAAGAGTCTTTGAATCACCTTTCGAAGAAGCCTCCAAGCCAGGGGAGTAGTCCTCATCCTCAAAATTCTCCTCTAGAACCAGTGATATACTCAAGATTTTTCTTTTTTCTACTAGCTGAGGGTTGAGCAAGGAGGATAAATGCTTTAACATAGTCAATTATCAACACAATAAGCCCTTCATGGAGTATATGGCTCTTAGGATTACATCTGTGATCCCTAATACCAATTTCCAATGAAACCAAGAGGTAATATGGAAAGGACACTCTCTTTTTATGCCTAAAATGGTTCAATAAAATAAAATGGTTCCTTGAAATAATAGAAAAGCGACCATCCAAAGTGAAGTACCTCATAATCTCCTCCACGACATCTCTCCAAATTTCCTTAAGAGAAGAGCACAGATAACCTCCACACTTTGCTAGTTCCAACTTCATCCGCTCATTATGTTTGAAGAAGACATCCATTTCTGGGTGAAACTCATTCTTGTCTCTATAAAACTTCATCTTGTCCAAGCATACCAGTAATTTTAGCAATTAATTCCTTGATGATAGTAACTTCCTTGCCTCCAAATTCCAACACCCTATTGTGCCATGCGTCCAGAAAGTCTTGGGATTTCTTCTTATTGTACCTGTGCAACCTCTCCATATACGGGGTAACTCCACCCGCTTCCAAGATTTCCCATAATCTCTTGTTTTCTTTGACAGTGTTGCAAGATTTAGGCTCCAATCTATTTCGGCTCCCACCCATGGTAGCAAAATGCAAAAACCCTAGCATTAGAAAGAACTTGCAGATGAGGTAGATGAACTTAGAAAGCTTGCACCAAAAAATAAGAAACCTCTAGAAGGAAAAGGCTTCCTGACTACCCATAATCTGTGTGGAATTGAAAATCTGGCAGAGGGAAATCATGAGAAAGGAAGGCCTAGTCATTCGAGCCAACACACCATACCTCCCAACCTCTCCTCTCAACAAAATACACCTCAAAATAGGCTACCATGTAAGGAACATGTGACAACCTATCATCATAAAAAGAAAAAATATCTTAGCACCTTTGAGCATCATGTTGAATAATCGAGTGAGCTTCTTGGGATAGAAGATCATGTTCACTCCACACCTTAGCATCATTGACCCCATAATTGGCGAAGAAATCAGCCAACCTATTGCCTCCTCTATAAACATGAGAGATAAGGCATTGATCAAAGGACTCTATAATATTGATGGCATCATTAATAAGCGCCTCCACCATCCACGAAGGATATGACAACTTTTTAAGATAATTAATGATATTGAGGGAATCACCCTCAAGCCAAACTTTAGTAAATCCTTTAGATTGTGCAAATTTCAACCCATGATAGGTTGTAACTCCATAATGCATAGTTTTTATATATATATATATACATATATACATGTATATACATATATATATATATACATATATATATACATATATATATATGTATATATATATGTATATACATGTATATATGTATATACATGTATATGTATATACATATATACATGTATATACATATATATGTATACATATATATGTATATATACATATATATATACATATATATGTATATATATGTATATATATGTATATATATGTATATGTATATATATATGTATATGTATATATATGTATATGTATGTATATGTATATATATATGTATATATATGCATATGTATATAAACTATGCATTATGTGGTATATATATATACCACATGCATCAAATAGAGATTCTTAAGTTTTGTAAAAAATCTATATTTACTAAAAATAGAAAATTATTTCATAATTAAATAAAATATATTACAAATTATACTTTTCAAAAATATTACTTAAAGGACTACAATCCCACAAAATTTAGTGTTATGGTGACTCCATGTGATGGTCCAACCTTTGCTTTGAAACATGAACTTTCTAAAAAAAAATTGAGCAACAATGGGATGACATCCTTAAGACATTCTAATGAAAGTACCTTTAAATAGAGTTAGCATTTACCATTAAATGAAGGTCCTACCTTCAATTGAAGGTACCTTCCATGAAATACTTTAAATATGAATATTAAAAAATTAAAAAAGGGTCTTCATTTAAAGATACCCATTTTCATTCAAACTCCACTTCATTTGAAAGTCATAAAACATTTAATAATTTTAAAGTTAATTCATTCACTTGGTTTTTTATAATTTTTAGCACCTAAGGATCATTTTTTGTCATGTCTCACAATTAGGATATACTGTAGGATGGCTTAAGTGATACTTTTCCCTTGAGGGGGAATCCCTAAATCAACAATAAATCCTAAAAAATGCTTGGGGTACATGTTATCTTTTCTCACCAATTACCTATGTCTACTTTGTTTGGAACTTTGTTACTTCACAAAGGCATTTTCTATACACTTACTTCTTTACATCTTCTAGCATCACACCAAACACTGCATCCTCATACCATGTTACATCCTAGTACCTTTTACTAATTTCATGATAATTCACTTTTTTTTTGGTTTTTTCAAATGATTTTGGTAGTCTTTTTTTTTTAGAAGTTATTTTATCAAAATTGGGAACATCGTCTTGTCAAGGGGCTTAATGGGTACTTACAATTTTTATTTAATGAAACTTGGTGGAAAATTGACCAAGATATGGTTGATTAGAGGTTTTTACTCCACTAGGAACCTCCACCAAGGACCAATTGTGGTGTATATTTTTGGGTTCCTTGGTTTTCTCTGACAAGTTCTGGTTCATTCTATAATCCCAACAATTTTTTTGAAGGAAATAGTTCCTTATAGAATAGGAACCCCAATGAAGTAATTTTTTTCCAATGCCTTTGAAATCTTTGATGACATCTTCAAGTTCTTCTTGAAGTTCTTAATGCCTTACGAACCTCCATAAGTTATGAGGTTCTTGGTTCCCATATATATGGGAACCCCGAATATTTTTTAAAATAGTTCTTGATAGTGTGGAGAGACCTAGTAGCTAA
Source organism: Sequoia sempervirens (assembly GCA_007258455.2). Classification (NCBI taxonomy): domain Eukaryota; kingdom Viridiplantae; phylum Streptophyta; class Pinopsida; order Cupressales; family Cupressaceae; genus Sequoia; species Sequoia sempervirens. Next base: position 79,244 of record VDFB02334031.1, on the reverse strand, counting down.
AAATCTTCGTTCCTACTCAAGGTGGAACCTCCGACAAGGAATGGTTCCTATTTCTTGGTTCCTAATGAGCTCAGAAACTCTAACTTAAGGAATAAAATACAACACAAAGTTCCTATTAGGGTAGGAACCCTCAATTAAGTGCATGGTTCTTGATTCCAACAAGGGTTGAAATCCTTGATGAAAATTTAAGTTAAACATTCAAAAGTTCTTAAGGACATGAGAACCTCCAACACGTTCTTGGTGTAAGTTCTTGATGGTATTGGAAACCTTGACAATAGCAACAAAGAAACTCAAATTATTTAGTGGAATGGGAACCTTTTGACCAATGGTAATTATTGGTTCTCAAAGAAGCTATGAAAATAATTTTGGAATATGTTAAATGCTGACATGTGGCAAGACGATTTGGTTACAAATGGCTCAACTTCCTTCTTGAAAAACATATAATGATAAATTTTCACTCTGTTGGGAGCGTTCAAAAAGATGGAGAGACAATGGAAATTGTAGATATTAGTGAAGAGGTATTTTAGAATTGATCTAGGATTTGGGGTGTGTACATTAGAATTTTTTGAACAAGTTATTTTTGTAATTAGAGGTAAAATTAACAATTGTTGTTTTGAATTGATTTTATTGTATTTTCTAATAAGTCTATTATTAAAAAATATTTTTTTGTAATCATGAGGATTTGAATGATTTATATGAATAGATATTTTAATCTTATTCTTTTTGTGTGGAAATTTTTCTCTATGGATGCATGATTGGTAGTCTGATAAGACCCCCTTTTCATGATTGTATTATTTGGTATCACAACAAGGTGTTCTTGCTAGAAAGGTGCTAATTAATTATATAGGGTGGAAGTAGTAGGTGTTATGAGGGATCTAAAAATTATTCTAGGTATTATAAAGTTGTACAATTATAGAGAGCAAAGAGGGAAATTCAAAATTTTGAAAGGTAAGATACAAAATTATTGAAAGGTAAAATTCCCCCAAGAAGGAGAAATTTTAGAATGGAAGAATTGTTTGAATAAATTCATATTGATATGAGGAATTAATTAAGAAATTTACTTTTGATATTAAGAAGAGATCTTGATAATGTTAAATACCATGCAAGTGGTGGAGTGAAGTAGAGAGAAAAAAACAAGTAGATGTTGGGGAAGAACAATTTCTTAGAGCTCTTGCAAAAATTAGTAAAGGTAAGAAAATGGATGTCCCTAATTTTTTTGGTACATTAAATATTGATGAATTGATTGGTTGAATAGGTGAGTTGGAGGAATACTTTTATTTGGAGGAGATTAGAGATCCACAAAGGGTGAAATTAGTGCAAAATAAACTCAAGGGACACACTACACTATGGTGGAGGAAATTATAGAGAAAGGGTTGCAAATGATTTATTTGAGAATAACACTGAGGTGGATTCAAATGATGGCTAGATCAAAGGAAAAAATCATCCTAGGAGATTATGAATTGGAGTTATTTAGAAAGCTTTATAACTTGAAGTAGAAAGACATGACTATCAAATATTACAGAGTTTTACAAGATGGTAATTAGATCTAGACAACATCGAATGGATAGGGAGAAGGTAGATAGATATATAAATGGGTTGAGACTCAATATTCAAGATGAGATGAGTATAATGAAGATTGTAATTATCGAAGAGGCTTACCAATATGTCTTAAAAGTTGATGAAAAGATATCTTGAAGGTAATACAATAATTCCAAAAGTATATGAAGATTTGCAAAAGATGGAGGAAAAGTGAGCAACAATAAAGGAAAAAAATTTAGTGAGGAAGAAACCAAACTAAAATGGAGTAGATAAATCAGGAAAGGTACAAAAGGGAAGGAGTATTCTATAGGAGGATGTGGTAGTAGCAAGAAGTGTTTCTTTATCAAATGTTTCTAGTTTTGAGAATTTCTTCATTGAACCTATGAGTGCTCACAAATACAAGAGGGAAGAAAGAATAGTACAATGAGAATCCACTTGGCACAAGAGAAGGAAGAGAGCGTAGCATCACTAAAAGTTGAGGAACTAGAAGGAGGTGAATCTCTCATGTTGAGGAGAGTGTTTGTGAAGCCAGATGGGAAGAATTTGGACCATCTTAGAGAAGGTATCTTTTCTAAACTGTGTGCAAGTCTGGAGGTAAGTGTTGCAAGGTAATTATAGATAGTGGTAGTACTGATAACCTAGTTTTTGAGGAAATGGTGGAAAATATAGGATTAAAAAGGAGAAAATATCCTTATTGTATAGATTTTCTTGGTTGCAAAGGGAACATGAGTTGATGGTGGGTGATAAATTTTTAGTTATTTTTCAAATTTGGTCCTATAAGGATTACTTTTTGTGTGATGTTCAATGTTAATGAATGACTATCATGTGTTACTATAAAGCCTATGGTATTTTGATAGGGAAGCCATCTATGATGGTAGAAGGAATTTATACACCATCTGTGAAGGATGGGAAAAAGTATATCTTGAGTTATCTAAAGGAGAAGGAGAAGTAGGTAAAAGAAACCAGTTCCATAGTTTATTGTAGTACATTAAAATAGGTTTTGAAGGAGGTTAAAGGAGTTGAGAATAGATACATGAATGTGCCTTAGGAGAAAATTACAAATGGAAAGATTGGAAAAAATATTGGTTTTATGTTAAAGAAACATAAATAAATAGGGATGTCATGCCTACTAATGAAGTTTCCCAATAAAAGAAATAAATATTTGCATAATAACCCACTCACATCAAATTTTAAGGAAACCGAGGGAAAATTCCAAGTGATATGACCTCTTTGTAGGACTCTACTTGCCAAATGTTGTATATTTTAAAAGAAACATTAACTATTAGTTTTGGATAGAACTACTAGTTTAACAACCTTACATTTACTTTCCAAACATATATATATATATATATATATATATATATATATATATATATAGATATAACATAATTAAGCCAAGGATAGATTAACTAATGATTCACATTCTATTTCACTATTTCCTCAAGAAGGGCCACAATACAACTAACTTTCCAGTTTGGTGGAATTTGAATCCCTAAAACACAACTGAGTTTCAGTTAGATAAGTTTCCTGATACAATGAAGATAGTTCTAAATCTAGTTCTCAAAACTAATGGGATCTCCACCTTAAGAGTGACAACTTGCTGTCCTGATCAATTTGCCACTCCTTATCTTTAAAAACAATCTTCAATACCTTCATCAACAAAAGGAACTTTCACTCATAGTGAAATTAAAATGTAATCAACTGATCAACAAATTATATTCTAAACCAAAACTAGCTTACTCTACATAAGTATTCAAATGCATTATCTATTCATTTTGTCGCTACAGTTAACGAATTCAAGAGAAATTTAGATGATATATATATACTTTGAAGCATATAAGAGTGTAAAATTGAGTTCTACCAATTCTTTACCCTTTAGGATTGCTAGACTGTGGTGGTTTCCACAATCAGTGCCGCTTCAGTCCTAACATGAATCATCAAATGCTATAAAAGAAATTTAGGTCATTGTACTCCACTATATAAAATGATAATTTATAATGCTTATTTTTTTCAATGGACAATTGACCATAATTAACATAGGTCCATGACCAACAAATTCATCATAATGTCAAATGGTTTCAAAATGTAATAAATAAAACTAACCTATCGATGCTTTTACACCATTTCCTCAATGGCTCAAGAGGTCATCATTGTCTTCATTCAGATTATGCTGGTTCCTATCAAGAATGCTAAATGCCTACAATAGAATAATTCAACACCTTCAGACCAAACCCTATTTCAGGTGCTCAATAGACAATGTAAATATATAAATGTAAAAGAACTAACCCTAACTTGCATTACTAGTTCGGTCAAGAATTTATGGTTATATGAATAAGATTTCTGGATTAGATTGTGTAGCTATTTTTGTCATCAACGTTTTGAATCACACTAAATGATCCATCATCAAAAATAGCTACACAATCGAATCCAGAAATCTTATTCATATAATCTTGATGGATTGTGGAAACTTGTTATCTTTAAGAATTTATGGACTGATGCCAAGATAGTATACAAAGAAGTTGCTTGCTGAAAATGTATGTGAATTCAATTATCCCTAAATTCTATTGTATAAAGACCTACAAAATTGAACTTGTCAGTGCCCCAATATATGCACAAGTATTTAGATAGCTGCTTGTAGTTAATATTTTTGATTTGAAACAGAGGTTATGTCAACCTTAATGCTCTATTTCACCTCTGATATTAACCATCCATGTTTGAGGGCTCCCTTTTTTTCATACAACTCAAAACATTAGAAAATCAATAGCAAAGATTAACAATATGTGTTTTTTTTTTAAAAGAAATTGTAATAAAAACAAATCTTTCTTTTGCTCTCCACCCAAACACCCCCAAGCATAATTATAGCTCACACAGAGTTGTAATCTTAACCATAAGCTCACACATAGCAAGTTTTGTCTTTGGCTCACACAAAGCAAATTTTTGCACTTGGTTCACACAGAGCAAAATTTTTTGTTTGGATCACACAAAGTAGTCAATGGCTCACACAAAGCAAGAAGTTAGTATCCATATTAAATCACAATTAATTCTCTGTTAGTATTAGAGAAATATTAACATGAACAACAAATTTATCTTACCATTTTCCTTTCTCTCCATTCCAATTCCCTCTTCTGCTGCATCTTCCCTCTAGCTCTCCTTCATCATTCCAAGAATATTTTTTCAT